>OZ023314.1:30022984-30267555 GCA_964007375.1 Ophion obscuratus
CTCTCTTGCGAATCGCTTCATCCCTTATTTTTATACAGCGCTCACTCGAGCGAATTTTCTTCATTGGTACTCTCCTGTGACTAACACACCGGAATGCCCTTCATGCCCAAAACCGAAGGTTCGACGTTTCGCGTTGTGGGGAGGGGGCGGTCCCGCGTCGTCTTTGGTAACGAACGTTTGATGAGGAAGAAAAATCAACAGCGTAGAGAATCGTAAACACGTTATTTCTGTGAGAGGGTATGAGAACTTCGTTATTCGCCGTTGGGACCACTCCCGTCCCTTCTCATTTGCGGTTTCTGAAGTGCCTCGTAATTCTCGGTACAAAAGTGCGTGTTAGACTTGGATGACCAGTCTCGATTACCGTCAGCGTCGAGGAGTACGTATATATGTGTGTGAATGAGAGACTTTGGAGACATTAACTTCGAGGATCGTCCTTCTAGTAGCCTAGTCCCCATACTCGAGAATAACTAAACCCCGATAAATTTAAAGTCGTTTTTAGATGAATGTGAGCATATTTATATGAGGGTCATTTCAAGGGTTGAACGGTGCATCTAATTGGCGATTCGTTTTAAAAAAACGTTAAGGACCATCCTCGAAACAGGTATATGTACTGATAGTCAACTATACATAAGTATAACGAGTCCGAAATATCCTCTACCCATGGGTATGTATTTTCTCGCTTCATTCGAGTAGCTAACGAAATGACCGCACCGAAGCTTTCGCCGCAAAGCGAAGGGCCAAGTGACAGCAGGCGGGAGGGAGAGAAGAAAGAACGAGTGAGAGAAAAATTAACCCCTGGTTCTCAAACGAGCCTGGGGTTCGGACTGTAAACGAGCTCTCCAAGTTCTCCGAGGCGAGAGAACGATGGAGTGAGGAAAAAGGGATAGGTAAAGGAACGGAAGAGCGAGAGAAAGAGAGAGAGAGGGAGCAAGAAGGAATGCTTGGTACTGTGGCCATCGATGGATTCACGCAAGACATTTTTTTCCATTGGCTGTCTGCGCAATACCAGCACCGCGTAGCGATCGTATTTTTTTTTTTCGGCTCTGTCAAAGGCTCTGTGATTGTGGTTATAATATTGTGATAAATTATAATAAATAAAAGCGCGCCTCAATTGCATTTAATTTCTTTCCATTAAATCAATTTTTTCGGCCAAAGACGGCAAGAAGCGTTTCCTTTCAGTAGAGTGCAAAAAAGTACGAAAAATGTCCTTAAAATGTGTATTTTTGTTTACTTGTAATTTTGTTATAAGAAAAATGACGCGGGCAAAATAAAGCTATACCATTGCTTTTATGAAAATATAACCAACATATATCGTTGCTGCACGACTTCACAATATAATAAACAACATTTTGTGTTCGGGCCGAAATTAGCATAATTTTAAAGACTGGCTTTGAGAGTATAACTCACAATGTCAATTTCCAACGTCAAACACATCTGCAGGAAAAAGTGTTGGTGTCTGCTGAACACGTCGGAGACGTAGAAGAGTTGAGGACAGAACATGTCTCAAATTTAATCATTGAGGCTCATATTATGAGGCAATTTCTCTATTTCTTTGACGCCTTACGAAAATTCTTTAAAGGTATAACTGCAGCTGTCTATTTGTTGCGTTGTTTTAACTTCCACGTTGCCGTAACGAATCGATAGAATTTGGATTTACTATTCATTTCGGTATTTTTGCAATTTGCTACACAGTAATTGTCGTGGTCCAATTTTTATAAAACAATATTTTTAATTTCATTGCACAACTTTCGTAGTACGCAGACACAAATTTGACATATAAATAGCCGAGTTTGTTGCAATTTGTGTCCACTGCGGACGCTGCGTTTGATTTCATTACCTTCACCCTATACTCTGCAAGGAGCCAATACCATCGGCATCATTCGCTCATTCGATAAGAAACAAAAATAAATTTGAAATAAAAGCACGTCCGCTAAATACGTCTAACGATGATAAGGACAAAAAACAACAAGTGGGGAGAAAGTTCTGTGCCAATTAACGAATTCAACTAGCCATCAAATGCAGGCAGCACTCTCGAGTGCTATACCGCAGTGGTTGTTGATTTTCGTTTTCTCATGGCTGCTTCCGAGCTTGCTCGTTTTCCTGGTGGAGTGGACTCTCTTACTTGCTTTATTTTTGTTATTTTTTTTCGGTGCAAGGGTCGAGGACGAGGCTCGGTTCTAACTGGCACGAGGCTATCATTAGCGGCGAGTCGATACCATGTCGACCACTCACTCTTTCATCGCTTGCCAAAACTACCCCTTCGCGACTACTGCGCGTTCATCCCCCACTTGGATCGCTCTTTTCGGTGCACACGAGGCCGAAAGTTTCTCCGCTCGTTGCCCTCGTCGTGCATTTTCTCCATAAAGTATATATTCCAGTCAATCTTTGTAGGAATTAAAAGTAATCTTGGTCGTAGCTGTGTGCGTTCGGGTGTGAAGGGCACGAAGAATTTCAGATGATGACGAAGGGATGAAAGCAATACGGAAGGCATGACGCGAAACGACCGAATCCTCAATCTTACGTGACGACATGACAGGATCACCGTTTATGATCCAAAGGACAAACCACAGGGCGAGAGAGAAAGAGAGAAAGCGCGATGTGATGAAGGATAGGAAGGGAAAACTGAAGGATTAGTAGTTATGCACGGAACGATCCAGGATCATAGACACGAGGGAGAGCTTTTGCACGAAGCTACGACGAGAGCCAGGTTATCTTCAAATCGGAATGCGTAATGGAGTCTACGTCCTCGGATTACTAATAAGCTCCGGATGCCTTGACTCGCTTGTACATTACTGTCCTCGTCAAGATAATTCAGAAATGGGACGATATGAGAAAACGACTTGATGTAGACCAAATCTAACATCGATATTTCATTTTGGTTGATATAGAATTTTTTTTACAATAGTGCAGGGGAAATAACATGTTAATGAAATCTGAGATAATTTTTATTAAAGGGTCTTCTCACTTTAGACCCTAAAAAAAGGCTCTTTTCATGCATTTTTTTGATAGTTTTATATTATATATATTGATATAAAAGTTGTTACACTTTCCAAATACATCAAAACTTTTTTTAAATGTATTTATGTAACCCAAACAAACTTTAAGCGCTTTTTTCTCGAAACAACGTTTTTCGACGGCTTGTTGATAAAATCTTCGAAACAACTAAACCGATCTTTTTGAAATTTTAACCACATATTCTTTACAACTAGGGCTACAGCGCATATTAAGAATTTTTTTAAATTTTGACATTCACTATTTTTTGCCAAAAACGGTGAAAAAACGAGTTTTTTTTGTTTTTTTTCAAGAAATGTCCGCCATTTTGTTGTTTTTGCATATATCAAAAATCGTATGATATGCGCTATAGCCAGTAACATACTGAATCTAAAACCTTTTGATTTTTTTGTTTCGGATGATCCATCGCCGAGATTTCATCAAAGCGCAGACCTACAATTTTTTTAGGACATTTTGTAACTACCATTTTTTTTCTATAAATAGTGACATAAATAAATTTAATTTTTTTTTAGAAGTATTTTGAAAGTGTATTTATTAAGTGTAATAATTTTTATATCAATATCCATAATATAAACCTATCAAATAAATTCATGGAAATAGCATTTTTAGCGTCTAAAGTGAGTTTTTTCAAAACCAATATATTATTATCTTGTTTCCGGAAAATTTCAAGGTGATCCGATCAAAAGTGGCAGATTTATAGGCTGTTATTTCGACGTCTGTCGGAACGCTCGGAGCGTCGTTCGAAACTACAAACGCTTTTTTTCACGAAAATACGTTTCAAAGTCGGTGAGCAAAATATCTCGAAACTACTGTATCCATTTTTGTAAAATTTCAAAGGCTTTTACTAGATTTAAAAATAAAGTATTTGATCGATGATTTTTTCCCGATCTCTACCGTTGATTTGATGAACGAAAAATGCCTATTTTTCAGAAATATCTAGTCTCTCTCACTTTTCAAATAAATAATACGAGAAGGGGGCCCAAAGCGAGCACCCGCCCTAAAGCGGGCATCCTCCTATGACTAACGTTTTAAAATTTAGCGTGATTTCACGACGCGGGGACTCGTGTGGCAAAACAAAAAAAAAAACCACGGGTTTTGAAAAAAAAAGCGAAGTATGTACATTGTGTTTTGTCGATTTGTAAGTAAAATACATCAATACTAAAATGGGACTATTGTTTCATGCCTATTTCACTTTGTTTTATTCATATTTGCTTGAATGTCTTCCAATCATTTTTTGGTCAGGTTTGATGAAAACGTCAAGTAGAGCAAACGGGCAAAGCGAGCAGGGCAAAGCGAGCACGTGCCCGCTATGCCTAGTATAAAAGATAATTGTGTGAAATGAAGTTGATACTTCATTTAAATAATTTCCTTTTTTTATTTTTGTGGTATGAAATCGAGCACATGCCCGCTATCCTTTAATGACAGATGGATATGTGAAATTAAAGTGATAATAGAAGAGAAGATGACTATGTGAGTTTATTTTGATAATTTTCCCATTAATTTATCTATGTAGGAACTCACCAAAACGCCATTATTTATTGCAACTATGATTTTTAGATGTTGAAAGTGGTATTGTTGCCTTCTTATAACGATATCCGCTATCATTTTCAGATGGTAAATAAATATTTAAAAAACACAAGCCTTTTGGGATAAGAGCCTTAGGAAGGATTTGAAATCTAAGGAAAAGCCAAAAAAGTAGAAAAAAGAAACGAACTACAGAGAAGGAAAATTACGTGTGCATTATATGTAACGAACCATATAAGTCCTCCCACCAAAGACTCGATTCAAGGCAATGGCTGTCAAATGTGGGCTGATGATGCATGCACTGCTTGCCCTGGTGTTGTTTTTTTACTGTGATGATTGCCAAAAAAATAAAGTTTACTGACAGTTAAGAAGACAAGTTAGGTTTCTATTCTGTTATGATAATAATAATCATTTGTCTACAATAAAATATGTGGGTACATTCATAGTCCCCCCCCCCCCCCCCTATAATTCCCTATTATCTTTTTATTTATGCCTAATCTCACAAGGAACATCCCTCAGGTGACATCCTTCGATTTTGTTGAAATTTGGATATGTTATAAAGCACCGAAAAGTAAGCGATACGTATTTTTTTTTATCCGCGGAAAAACGGTTTTAAAGGGTGAAACGAACCCTCGAAAATAGGAGTGTTTTTCGTTTTTCGTCGATAACGTTATCGTTCTCATGTCCAATGTATAGTGCACAAAAAAATAAACATTGTTGCAATTTGAATTTTTTTAACATCTCGTACCGTTAAAACGTTATCGACGAAAAACGAAAAAAACATCCCCATTTTTAGGGTGCGTTTCAGCCCTTAAAACCGTTTTTCCGCCGATAAAAAAATACGTATCGCTTACTTTTCGGTGCTTTATAACATATCCAAATTTCAACAAAATCGAAGGGTGTCACTTGAGGGATGTTCCATGCCAGGAAAAAATGCAGCATCCTCGCTTTATCCTGTACGTGCCCGATTTGCCCAGGAGCAGTGCCCGCTTTAGGCCACCCCCCTGGACAAAGCGGGCATTTCTTAAAGTTTTCAAATTGGTTTTATTATTTGTATTTTGAAGATTTACTGCAAATGTGTGAATGTTATATTAAACTACGATAAATGTAGCACCTGATAGCAAAAAAATTATTTGAATATGAAATTTTATAACTGCTTTCTTTATTTCCCTTAAACGGCCCCCTTTGGGCCTCCCCTACATTTTATTAATAAATAAGAATTCCAGGTCATTTTGAGACACCCTATCCTCTAACGAAATATATTTGATTTTTTTAGATTAGATAACCTGGTTCAGAAGAGCATTGCTCGCCGCAAAAGATGTTTTCGAGCCGTGATTCTCGGACGTCGGCTGTATATCGATTATAATTGAATATTTCAACACCACAAAATTAGTGTTCTTCAGATGATACTTTTTTAAATGCCCAATTTTTGGAGAAATTTATCATTACGATTTTTTTTTTTAAATATACACAAAATGAGCTAACTCAATAAAAGAGAAAGTGCTCTAACAAAGTTTTTGCAGAATAATTGTCCGAAAAAATAAAAAGGAATTTATCCGGATACAGTTGAACTGACAAGCTCCGTAAAATAATAGCCGCCCGTTTCGGAATCGATTTTCCACAGTTTCCCTGTGCCCTCGTGTAAATGCGATCCACTGGAGTATTAGAAAAGAGTGACGGTGGGTTTGTTTAAGGGTTATATTAAACGCTAAAGAACGGCTATTTTAATCTTCAAGTGGCAAAAATCAAGTGACATGTGCGAAGAAAACTCAGAAATATAGGATCATAGAACCCGAAATCCGAAAAAAAAACCAAGCAATTGAAGACAAAACCCTTTGATCCCAATTATACGCAATTGAAGATGAAACGAGACGTTTTCAATCATTCAAAATTGCGATTCTCCTGGCAGGAAAATTGAGTAACAACAGTCGACGTTATTATGCCCCGGATGGTGAATTCCCTCCCTAGACTGGAAAACACCATGGTTTGATCCCTCCGGCAATCGGACGCTTGATATCTCGCGGCAGATAACAGCGAAACGATAGACCGAGGGGGATGGAAAAAAATAAAACGAAAAATAAAAAGGCAACAACAGTGCGATGAAAAAATAAAATAAAAACGAGTATTACGCGAGGCGGATGTCCGTATAGTTGTGTCGGCGTGCGTGTACAGGTGCGTAAGCGAAACGAGTCCCAGGTTCAACAGGTGGTCACTCTGGGGCAGAGTGAATGGAGGTGGTGAAAACACAGTGGGAGGTGGGGGAGGTTGATGGTCTCTCTTCCCCCCCCCCCTCCTCTCGGGCGCGCTCGCGAGCTCTTCTCGTCCGCAACCCCGTGGCTACCCATCCATCAAGGGCTTTGTGCTCCTGTGCCGATTCCGCAACGTTGCGTGTGTGCTCGTTCGGCTCTGTGGAGTCACGGCCCAAGCCGCTCCTATATCGGCCCTTGTTCTACCGTAGCCCATGTAGTAACAAAATACCAGCATATATTCTCGTTCACGATCTGTTAACCACATATCCGGTCCGGGATGAGGGACCATTCGATCAACCCCCAACAATTTTATTTCCATTATTTTATCAAGCGGTGGCCATACAGTGAATTTTTATTTCAACACGATTATTTGCCGATATCGTTCGAACTAATGAGAAATCAATCGAGGAATATTATTCACTAACGATTAATCGACAATCCGTTCATTTGTCAAATGCAATATGTTAAGTACACTTGGGCAATGACATTTTTCAATTTTATCTCTGTTCCAAATGGATGGTTATTGGAATTCTGGGGTGGGATATTTTCAAGCCCATAACTCGAATTGGGAATGGACCCTCCTTTATCCTATGAGGCGAAAAAAAAATCGAAATTTGCACCTTGCTTCCTCGTGTTTTATTTCACTCACTCAAGATGGTGCTGACGTTTGCAACGTTGGAATGCACCGAAAATTCTTTTATACTTTTTAATTTTTTTATAATTTTTATCACCTAAACTCTTTTTTTCCTGATTTAGGTTATGGATCCCTGAAAAGAACGTTCAAAGATGTTTCAATGACTTTTGTAGCTTTAATGTCGTGAAATAAATGAGCAGTGGGTAAAAATTTTTAATTTTGTTCGTCCCAGCGATGCAAACTTCAGCACCATCACTCAAACAATATGACATTTTCATTTCGCTGGCAGTCTTCCTGGTGGGCAAGCCATTTTTTATGAGGGTGCTTGACCATAGAGACCTTTGTGATATGCGTAGAATGATTAGGAGTCGATCGGCAAGTTTTTAATATGCTCGATTTTTGTTTTAAAGGATCCTTTCATAACTCCTTTGATTGTGTGAAAAGAATCTCCCCCTGAACTCCAAAAAAGAATTCCAAAAAATTCAGAATCCAAAACCCTCAAATGACCAATAACAACACCAGCCATCCATCAAACATAGTTTATTTATGCAATAAACAAACGCACATTTCTGAAAAGTTGTAGAATTTTCAAGCGTGTTTAAAAGTTTCTCTCATAACTATCATTTTTACGAAAGTTCGGACCGTTACACCGTTTCTCACAACATTCAACAAGGGTAACCCTTTACGGTAAATATATGTAATTTTTTTTTGTTTAACAAGCTTGTATTCAATGTTCGAAAAAGTAGAAAAAAATTTTTTTGCTAAGTTGCCTATATGTGACTATGAATAATTTACATATATACATATCAGTGACTGTATACAATAATTTTTTTGACACGATTAATTTCAAAATGGCGGCTGTGCAGCGTTTATCTCAAAACTGCATTTTTTGAAGTTAGCCGGAAACATAACTCAGACAATTTTTAACTTCCAAATTTTTCACTTTCCTAAACTTTGCCTAAAAAATCGTCAGATAATCGTTAATAACAAATTAACTATGCAATATAAAAAGAAAAACCTACGTACTTCTATGGACAATGTATTTTTCAAGATATATTTAACATTTCAAGTGAATCGGTTGAAAATTGTCTGAGTTATGTTTCCGGCCAACTTAAAAAATGCGTTTTTGAGATAAGCGCTGCACAGCCGCCATTTTGAAATGAATCGCTTAAAAAAATTATTGTATACAATAACTGATATGTATAATAAACACCCTCTTTTGTAATCTCGATTTATTTTGTAGTTTTTCTAAAAAAAAATCCCCAACAAGCCTATTTTTTCGGCCTCTAGAGTGCCCTAACCCCTTAACTGTTTAATAAATATGATCTATTCAGTTTCATTAACCGTATTTAATTCGGCACAATAGTAATGAGAGAAATTATTATCACACGTTTATGCTCAATTTCAGGATTTTTATTTTAGAAATCTAAGGTTGTTTCACAGTAAATTGAATACAGTTGATATGTTAACGGATTTATGTAAATTAAAGATTATATGTCTACATTTTGAGAACCCCAAGCTTTTATTTATAGTCTCTTATAGGTGGCTGGGTAAAAAAAATATTTTCTACTTTTTCGTACATTAAGTAAAAGCTTATTTAAAATAAAAAATGTACATACAAATTATTTTGTACTTTTTAGGCTTTAATTGATTTTTACTAGAGCTCGGAATTTTTTGCAAAGAGGGATTAATTCTTCCAAACGAACCGGTGTTATTATTGGTTGACTGTCTGGAGAAATCCTGGAGAACTATGATAGGTGGCATCTATGATAGATGTTGACTCACGACTTATTGGGCCTTACCTTTTAACCTATTTTACCTATTGGGCCCTTTTAACGATTGTGCAATCCGGGAGCACTTAGAGCCAATTCATATGTTCTCATGCACTTTCCCTGTAGTTTAGCTCCACTCGATGTTTATCATTCTATTTATTTCTGCTAACGCTTCATTATGTCAAGGTCTCTTTCCTGTGAGCTTCCCACCACGCTTTTTTAAGTTGAACCATGCACCTCCTACAAGGAACATCCCTCAGGTGACACCCTCCGATTTTGTTGAAATTTGGATATGTTATAAAGCACCAAAAAGTAAGCGATACGTATCTTTTTTATCGGCGCAAAATCGGTTTTAAGGACTGAAGCGCACCCTCGAAAATGGGGATGTTTTTCGTTTTCCGTCGATAGCGTTTTAACGGTACGAGATATTAAAAAATTTCAAATTGCAACAATGTTTATTTTTTTGTGCACTATACATTGGAGATGAGGGATGTTCCTTGTTAGATGCATGTTTGCAAAAATTCAAAAGTCTAAGTAATCGGGAAGTAGGTGAAATATCTATTTTCCGTTTTGCATCTCACACCAAGTCAAGTTAAATAAAAGCTTGTAAGAATGTCATCGTGTCTCGAAATCCGTGCCTATCAATGCATTTTCAATATACACGGTTTTATTTGCCATCATTCATTTTACACATGTAATTGTGGAAAAAAAATCTCGCCATGTACTCACAAATTTGTAAAAAAAACTCACATTTTTTCGAATTCCAAAAAATTCAGCTATCATTTTTACGAAATTCTGAACTGGTGCGCCCATTCTCGTAATATTCAATAAAATTCCCTTCACTGTAAAGAATATCATCATATCTCACCCTCCCCCCGAACTCCCGATTTTTTTTCATAAATGTGGTGCTCCTCGTTTTTGCGCCACTCCAAAAATACTTCGATGCAAATCACGGCAAATAATTTCACCGAGCCAAAGTTACGGTCCGCCCCGAATCGAAAAACGATGAGCTTCAATGTCGGCGAATTTTCGAATTACTTCTTACAGCAGGTTCGACGTCGCTCTTCAATTCCCCACGAATTCATTATCCCCAAAGCACATTATCTATGCTCCGTCCTGTTACAGCTATACGATGTTACATGGGAAGGGAGAAAGAGGAGGGGTTGATAAAGGGGTAGGTTATATTGAGAGGAATCGTCGTTCGCGAGAGGGAACGGCAAAGATCCGGATTTAAGGCGTCGTTCCAGCGAAAGCCCTCTGGAGGCAACGAGAGCAGGCCCATTCGATTTCTCTCTCTCTCTCTCTCTCTCTCTCTCTCTCTCTCTCTCTCTCTCTCTCTCTCTCTTTCTCTCTGCGGGGCATGGAGTGGGAGGACGTCGGTAGTTTAAGAGACAGAGAAAATGGCTGCGATGCTCTCGTTGCGCGAGGATTTTCTCGGGGAGACGGTGACGTCCCTGCGCGAAGGAGAACGCCGGCTTTGTTGGAAGAGGATGGCTAAGACGACGCGAAAGAAAAGGTAGGAAACGAAAATGGCGGGGGAGGGGCAATAAGAGAAGAAAGAGAAACAGAGAGAAAGGTTCTCTCCTGGCGTGTTGGAGTGTAAGTGCTAAGATCTCGGAGTGCATTAACATGCCCTGGAGGCAAGCTGAATACAACCCTTCTTACATCGCCAGAAGCTCGAGTACGAAAGAGAAGAAAGAGACATCCGGACGCAGAGAAAAGAGAAAAGGATGGAGAACATGAAGGCGCTGTGTTGACTAGGGGGGCTAGTGTAGGTTGGAGTGGAGGAGAGAGAGAGAGGGAGAGAGAGAGAGAGAGAGGGAGAGAGAGAGAGGGGGAGAGAGAGAGAGAGAGAGAGAGAGAGAGAGAGAGAGAGAGTAAGCTCTCAGGGGTTGATCCTCGCGATGGTGGTGTACGCCGTGAGCCAAGAACACCACAGAGATTCTTCACTTAATTATATTAAAAATGTTTTATCCCCGAGACGTTCGTCTCATCGTCGCGACCTGCTTCCATCCCCCGTACCTCAATATCGTATTCTTCTTTGCAAGGAATCTGATGGCACCGTCTTCCTCCTCCAAATCGCATCACGCAATCCTACTATAAAAAAAGGGTTCACCATTTTATCATATTTTGCTTCGTGTAGGGGAAAAGCACCATACATCGGATAGTTGCTTGAGGGAAGGTTCTGCCTTGTTCGGTCAAAAAATGTTCGATTTTTCACCTATTTTTTATGCGAAATGTATTAAATATAGAATATTGATATTTGGTACGTTGACTAAGCGGTCTTTATTAAACATTAAAATATTTGTTAAAGTATGACAAAACACGGGGGTGGGAGCGGGAGGAGCCACGTATGTCGGTGCGCAGGCGATGACATTCTTCGCTTGCGGAAGTCCTAAGTCCCGGACAGGTGATCTGAAGCAAGAAAATCAAACATATTTTTACTTTGTATAATATTGTGTATAAGTTGACCTGGAATCAAGAAGAAAAATTTAAAAATAAAATAAATAGTGAGCGATCGGAAAGAAGTTTGTTTTTTCCCAAAAAATTTTGCAGTTTTTTGCTCACAATTGTTTTATTTTTCAATTCTTCTTCTTGATTCTAGGTCAACTTATACACAATATTGTACAAAGTAAAAATATGTTTGATTTTTTGCTTCGCATCACCTGTCCGGGACTTAGGACTTCCGCAAGCGAAGAATGTCATCGCCCGCGCACCGACATACGAAGGCTCCTCCCACTCCCACAACCACGTTTTGTCAAACTTTAAAAAATATTTTGATGTGCAATAAAGACCGCTTAGTCAACATGCCAAATATCAACATTCTATATTTAATACTTTTCACATTTAAAAATGGTGAAAAATCGAACATTTTTTGGCCCAACAAGACAGAACCTTTCCTTAATATCGTATAATAGACTGTCTCAAGTTTGCACATAGCGACATCTGTTTTTGAAATTTTATACACTAATTCCGGCTGATGAGAAATCTATGTATTTCGCTGACTATACACTAATGTGAACTAATGAGAAGTATGTGTATTTTCCAGTATATTTTATACACTAATTCGTTAGAACTAGTCGTAAGATGTCGCCACTGCAAAACTTTTGGTTCTCTAGCATAAAAATGGCACAACAGTGAACAGATTTTACTTTTTGCCAGTTGAAAAATTATATTTTCTTTTAAAAAATATTGTTTTCATTGAGGTAAGTCCAAATGATTTCTATTTTTAGTATTTTTATGAACCATTATAACATCTGTTTTATTTAATAAATATATAATGTTCGAAAAAATAGCGATATGTACAAAAATATTACCATTCACATTCGGCAGTGTCAAATCTTTATGTCGTATAGGTACTTAAGGGCGGGGTAAAGTATTTAAATTTTTTTTCATTTTTTTAAAATTTTTTAAATGAATACATAATATATCAAGAATATTGTGTTAAAATTTCAAGTCGATCGGAGTAAAATTGACGAAGTTATGAGTATTTGAGCGTCTATTGCTCCATGCCGTTCTCTTCTCTTCTGCGTTTTTCAAACCGTTTTTCTGAGACTTGTCATATTTGAAGTCCGTGTGCACGATAACTCAAAATCTACTGGACCAATCGCTTTGAAATTTTGCACAGTACTTCTTCACATAATTCACCAGGTATTGTCGAGAGCTTTTTTATTTTTTTTTAATAATTACTAATTTTTCAACAACAAATTAGCCGATTTTTTTAGCGAAAATCGGGTTTTTGGCTCCCAAGTGCTACGAAAAATCGAAAAATCGAAAAAAAAAATCCTCCCGTCATTACCTCGAGAAACATCTCCTTTAACAAATGCATTTTGATTTTTTTGTTTCAAATGATTCTGTTGCGCGTTATGGTGCACACCGCAAACCAACTTTTTTTCGAGGCGCCTCCGGGGTTTAATTTTCACTCGCTCAATTTTGAATATTTTGCAATGCAAATTTAGGAGAATGTTGTTCAAATGTCACTTTATTATATGTAAATTTTTCAATAAACGAACACTATTCGTTACGCCAAAAAAAATCTTAAAAACATGCCTTTTTCGCCGAATTAACTTTACCCCGCCGTTAATGGAGCCTAACATTGGATATCCGTTTGTGCCAAAATGTTCCTACCGAACCAAAGATCACCTCGTAAAGACTGTTTGATAATAATTACAAAGTTAAAACAATAAACGTGATGTTTTATTTTATATAAAAATATTTCTTCAATATCAAATATAAGAAAAGTGGAGTTCGGCCCCTTATATCGGATATCCGATAATAGGCAACCTTTTTGAAAACCATGATTTCGGTCACTTTTTGTAAAACGTAATGTAACTCAAAATAATCAAATGTAATGTGTAAAATAATTATAAGCATCTTATTGTATATGACATATAGATCATAAAATTGTAAAATTTGAAGTTCATAAGGAAAAGTTGCGAGGTCGATTTCTCCGATTTCGATGAAATTTGGCATGCTTGTAGAATGGGTAAAAATAGGCGACACGTATTTTTCTATACCTGCGGAACCCGATTTTTAAGGGAAGAAACGTACCCTCGAAGATAGTGTTTTTCGTTTTTCGTCGATAACGTTATCGTTCTCATCTCCAATATAGTACACGAAAAAATAAACATTGTTGCAATTTGAATTTTTTTCATATTCCATACCGTTAAAACGTTATCGACGAAAAACGAAAAACACCGCAATTTTCCAGACTCCGTTTCAACCCTTGAAAATCGGATTTCGCAGATATAAAAAAATACGTATCGCCTATTTTTACCTATTCTACAAGCATGCCAAATTTAATCGAAATCGGAGAGATCGATCTTGCAGCCCTTCCTTGTTAGAAATTGTTCACTTGTTTTCGTTTCAACCTCAAACAAACGTATCCGATATATGGGGCGTTCCCCTACGGACTTTTACGACTCCATCCCTTTCGCTTTTGGCCCACACTTCACTACCTCAGAGACTCAGAGTGTTGCCCACAGCCGCTCGTTATCTACCCTTGCACGAGGGCACAAGAAACTGAAAAAAAAACCCGGTTCAACACAAGCTCCAATTTTCCGAGCTGTCAGCTGTATTCCTCATTGAAAACCTAGTGAAACTGTCTCCAGCTCGGTACTGGCCACCAGTACATCACTAAGCGGTCACCCATCCAAGTTTTGGCATCCAACGCTGCTTGACATGGAAAATCTCCAAAGCCGCGAACCGCACCTCCACCACCATTCAACAACGTCCTTCACTGCTATAGCGAAATTTACCATTTGGACGTTCCAAATTCCCCTGACAAAGTACATCCTGAAGACACTTGGTCTTAGGTAGTCGCTGCAACGAGACAAACTCTTCCATCATCGCACGCAGAATAAACATCGAAGATACAACAATTCGCGGATCCGGTTGACGTTGCTCAGAAATTGGGGTTGACGTTGGTGGCGAGGTATGAGATAACGCGGTGAGTTTGGCTCGTTGATATTGCGGTTCCAAGGATGTGGAATACGGAGGGGTTGCACCTTCTCGCGCGTGTCTCCTGAGTTCTACACGTACGAACGACGAGGAGGAGAGATAGTCTGCGGCGAGCCACGTCTTACATTATTTAGATGGATCCCCCAACGAGAGAGGAGCGAAAGCGCGTCGTTCACGAGGCGGAAGAAGGAGCGAAACACGACGAGGAGAAAGTTGAAGGAAACGAAGAGGTGGAGGAAAGAAGGACGTCGTCTTAACGGAGAAGGACACGGCGCAGCCAGCGACGGTCGCATGCTAATCACTCGACCCAGATTGAATAATGAATCAGTATTCTTTCCCACTTCTTTGCCACCATCGGAGTCACCCTCGTGGCCGAGTCGTCCCTCTTCTTCTTCTTCCCTCGTGCTCTCACTCGCCGCACACCTTCACCGACATCTCTTTTTCTCCTCACCAACGAACTGGTTACGTGACAGGTTTTTTATTACCCCTCCGCCACGTATAGACGACCATCCGAGGCCTCTGAGCTTTTCAACTCGCGTCCCGCTGCGACTCTCACTCCGAGCCGCCCACCAACCACCCTGGCGGTTTTACTTCGCCGCAGCGGCCGCCCCCAAGACTCCGGGTCGTTAGCCAAGTCTCGGGGGAAAGGAGAGAAAACCGTCCTCGGAGAGACCATAAATTTTGCATCGAAAAGCGCAAGATTGAATGAATGAATGAATGGAGAAACGGTAGTGCGGATTAACGTGATACGGGAAGTTGAAAAAATGTCGATGCTTTTTTTCTTACACTCTAGGCGTATCTATTCAACTGGCTCAAAATTACGAGGAACAAAGTCCGGAAATGAACATACTGCGTAAATAATTTTTTACGCAGAAGAAAAATTGCATCTGGGAGTTTTAGGCATAGCGATCATTTTTTACACTTATAAGAAAAGGTAGCGAGGTCGAACTCTCCGATTTCGATTAAATTTTGCATGTTTGTAGAATGGGCAAAAATAGGCGACACGTATTTTTTTGTATCTGCGGGACCCGATTTTTAAGGGGTGAAACCCACTCTCGAAAATAGGGGTGTTTTTTGTCGATGACGTTTTAACGGTAGGAGATACGAAAAAAATGCAAATTGCAACTCTCCGATTTCGATTAAATTTTGCATGCTTGTAGAATGGGCAAAAATAAGCGACACGTATTTTTTTGTATCTGCGGGACCCGATTTTTAAGGGGTGAAACGCACTCTCGAAAATAGGGGGGTTTTCGTCGATGACGTTTTAACGGTAGGAGATATGAAAAAAAATGCAAATTGCAACAACGTTTATTTTTCCGTGTACTATAGATTGGAGATAAGAACGATGCAGATAACAACAAGTTTCAAACGAAAAACGAAAAATACCCCTATTCACGAGGGTACGTTTCGCCCCTTCAAAATGGGGTTCCGTAGATATAAAAAAATATGTGTCGTCTGTTTTTACCGATTCTACGAATATGCCAAATTTGATAAAAATCGGCGAGCTCGACCTCGTGACCTTTCCTTTTAGCAGCAGAGTAAACAGTAGTGTTTGATTTCTCGTTGTATTTCCAAATTTGTGAAAGGTTTACATCTTTAGAAATAAAAAAAAAGAATCCGATGCCCTCCAATGATGGCAGCCAAATACGGTACCAATCATACATCAATTATATTATATTTGTGCAATAAGTAAATGCCATTTTCTCAAATGTTGTGAAACGTGAAGGGTGTTTCAAAGTTTTTAAAATAACTATCATTTTTACGAAATTCCGAATCGATACAATATTAAATAATTACAACACTTGACTATGGAAAATTTCATCCTGTCTCAATGATCAATTCATTTGAACCCTTCGACTGCACACTTCCGCCAGGAACCTCTGACTGCATAGGGGGTTGATCCGACCCCGGACGTTTTTCAAATCGTTGTATTTTGGTGAATATGCCTTTTTCGTAGAAACGTTTTTTGTAGTCAATGATCTTTATTTTTTGGCGCAAATTTTTTGTTAAGAAAAATAAAAATTAAGTGCTCAAACATTCGTTGAACGTGAGAGATGCGTTGAAAAATACGTACTTGCATGAAAAATATCGTAATTTCTTTTTTGTTCAAAATATAGAAAAAAAAAATCCTTTGAGATATTCCAAGATGAGCAATGATTGAGCCAGTTTCAGACAGAAAAGTTATTTCATCGTAATAATCACTTGGGGGAGAAATAACTGTTCCCGGTAATGAGGCGCACTCAACTGATTTTTTCGCCGTATTGAAAGGGTTAAGGGAGTTAAAATTTTGAATTAAACATTTTCACGGTCTCACTTTCTCGCTACTTGAGAGACTTGAATATTTTTTGCACATAAGTAAACTATTGTTGAATACATGTAGGGGTTTGATTTAGTCTGAGTCTCCAAAATAGTTTAGATTTCAAGTGTGACTTAATATTCCAAATAATTTCAAATAGAAAAGAAAGGATAGTGGTAAAGTAATTTCACATGAAAAATAATTGTTAAATTCTTCCATTCAAAATAAAACTGTGGAAGTTAGAAACTTGCACATTACTTCCTTTCAATTTATTTATTTCCATAACCCAAACAAACCCAAGAAAAAATACCCATGCTACTGACTAACTGACGAATAAAAGTCCGTCTTGCTCATAGGGGTAGATTTGTGCAAAGAAGACAAACTTCCACATTTAATTAATCGACTCCACACATTTAATTATACACGCATAACACAGCCAATAAAATCGACAGCACTGAAGCCTGGACCGTCAAAATTTCATAGAAGGAAACGCTCGCCATTTTCAAATTTCAAAGTGTCTCATTGACGCCTTCTGAGTTACCTTCGATGCCTGAAGGCATGGATTCTAGTCTCTATTTTACTTGAGAGAAAGTAGAAAAGCCTCGAGGCAACAAGAGACTTGGTAAGAGAGCTTCGCAAAGGCTTTTATCATTATCGCAATGTTCGCAAGCTTCGTTCAACCCATCAGACTCTTTCGAATGAACCACGTGCATCAAGTGGATCTGGAGGTGCGAGTTAACATAATGCGTTCTTTGAACGTGCACGGAACTTTATGGCATCGGGGAAAGGTGATTTTAGAGACGTTCGACTTCGAGACCCTCCCGATGGTCCTATCATCCCCGGAAAAATCAGCCTCATACTCAACATTGTGTATACCTCCATGTCTTCCAAATCACCAGATTTTATTGTATAAAGGTCATTAGAAACATCATACTGTCTCAAAAATCGCCGATCGGTTCAATAATATTTTAAGGTCCGCCTTCAAAAGAGCCGGATTTGCTGATAGCCAATATAGGTCTAACAAGTTCTAAATATCCTTATCCTATATACATCCATGTTCATCATTACGCAAAAGTCTCTTTCTTAAGGTGTTACATCTATGTGGCTTACCAAAAGATGGGACTTTTTAGGATTTTTTTAGAATACTCAAGAAGCAATAAAAATGAGGTTTGGAGGGTTTATTCTACATGTTTTTACATGTAACAAAAAATACATAATGGCTGTTCAGGCGCAGCTTCACTAAGAGCGTTTTTGGCGATCTGCGGGAGACCGCATAACTTTTATGGATCAGCACGGTGAACCAAAAAAAACTCATTATTTACATCAATTTTGCTATAGAGGTACAAAAAATTATTTTAAAAATGTTTTTTTTTCGAAAAATGGCACCATTTTGAAACTTTCGTTTTTTTGCTACAAAATCGGCCTTAATTTGTTTATGAAAACGACAATTATTCGTGTAAAATTCATGTGTACTTCTTTAGAAAATCTATCTAAGCTACAGTTAAATTTTTAAGTCAATCGGACGGAAACTGCCCGAATTATGCGACCTCCCTATTTCAGAAACGTGATTTCGAGAAAAACGCGTCCATAGTTCGAAACCTGACTTACAAGGAACATAACTTAAGTGTCCGCCTAAGATTTTGTTGAAACTCATATATGTGATAAAACATTGAAAACTATTAGACACGTATTTTTTTTATCTGCGGAAAAACATTTTCAAGGGGAAAACAAGCCCTCAAAGGAAGGCGTGTCACCCCTTAATTTAATTTCCTTTCAATTATTTAATAGTGGATTTTTCGTCGATTTACATTAGAAGAATTTTGGTTTTTGTTTCATTCGGATCGGTGGACTACTTGTGGGTGAAACTGCAAAACCACCCTCCGACACGTCTTTATTTTCGGGGTGATTTCCCCCCTCAAAAACGTTTTTCCACAGATAAAAAAATACGTGTTTAATAGTTTCCAATGCTTTATCACATATATGAGTTTCAACAAAATCGAAGGCGGACACTTAAGGTAGTGCGAGCGCGCAATCTTGTTTTCTATAGATTTTGTTCAAATTTTAAGCAGACATTATTCATATCATTATGTATGTTTGAGTGCAATTTCAGAACAGTCGACTATTTAGATTGGGAGATAATGAGTTTTGAACGGCAACTTTGAACACTGCAGGTTCTGCATTGAAATTTAGACAGAATAATTTTCTGTAAAAAATATTTGTCCCCTATAATAAGAAGACAAATGGCAACATCGCAAAATAGTATTGTTCAATATTTCGAGAAAAAAATAATTATCATGTTCCTAACGTTAAAAATGTTGTCATAAAAAAATATTTGCATTATAAATATTAATATTTTATACTGTTTATGTTATCTTCGTTAACAAATAAAAGTGTTGGTTCATTCATAACTAATTAAAAACTTTGTTCGATTAAAAATTACTTCCAAATAAAAATGTTGTGTTGCAGTATTATTTTTAATATGCCGCGCAAACTCACGTCATTGGATGCGTGGAACGATGCGGTGTTGCCATGTCTTCTTATTATAGTGGACAAATATTTTTTACGGAAAATTATTCTGTCTAAATTTCAATGCAGACCCTGCAGTGTTAAAAGTTGCAATTTTAAAACCCAATATCTCCCAATCTAAGGAGTCGACTGTTCTGAAATTTCACTCAAACATGCATAATGATATGAACAATGTCTGCTAAAAATTTGAACAAAATCTATAGAAATCAAGATTGCGCGCTCGTACTACCTTAATTGATGTTCCTTGTCCTATCGTCCATAGCCCATGTAGGTTTCGCCAATCGAACCGTAACGGCCAATAATTGGACCAATGTTGGCGGTACGATGATCGATTAACCAATTGTACGCCAATGCTCGGCTGAGTATTGACTAGCCAACATTGGTTTGCTGATACGAGGCCAATGTTCGGCCAAATATAGACTCGCTAATCATTGGCTTGTCGATACGAGGCCGATGTTTGGCGAAGTATAGACTGGCCAATCATTGGTTTGCCAAGACGAGGCCAATGTTCGGCCAAGTATAGACTTGTTCATTATTGTTTTATCGATATGAGGCCGATGTTTGGCGAAGTATAGACTCGCCAATAATTGGTTTGACGATACGAGGACAATGTTCGGCCAAATATAGGCTCTCTAATTATTGGCTTATCGATACGAGGTCGATGTTTGGCGAAGTATAGAGTCGCCAATCATGTTTTTGCCCATACGAGGCCAATGTTCGGCCGAGTAACGCATGATCGAACCGCAATTCGTATATTGACGACTCATTGTTTCGCGTTGAAGTCATTGAATGACGAGATAAATACTTTTTACGAGTCCATTGGACATTATTCTTAACAAATATACTACCAAATCAATGCACTCATTGTTGGCCGATTCTCGAACGAGCTCATACGCGATATTCTGCCGATTTTTATGAACCATCCTACACTGACAGAAAAATTCTATTAATATTAACTAACCGCGTCTATTTATTTATTTTTTATTTGAATTAAGTAGATTTTTCGTGAAATCAAATTTTTCCTATTGCATTCCATTATTGGAATTATTCATTTTAAATATATTTACTTATTCAAATTAAACTTGTAGTAATGAACTAATGGTCTGCCTTTATTGCAACACATATATTAACGGGTTGTGGGGGTAGAGAAGGTGGAGAGAGAGGAATTATATATATAGATTAGGTTTGAAAATTCTATAACATGTCATTCGATAACACTCTCCAATTATTACAATGATATTAACTAATTGATATAGTTTATGTGATACAAATAATGATGAGAATCCATTTGGGATCTTATGCCATATCTGCGATTCAAATGTTGCAAGCACTCGGTAGCATAGGGGCAGCGTGTTTGGCTATGAATAGGGAAGTTCAAGGTTCGAGCCCCATATGGGTGAAATATTTTCTTCGAACCAATCATTTCGAAAGACGAGGTAATGGCGAATTACAATACAAATATAATTATTTTTTTTTTGGCAGTGCAGGACCAATTTTGGTGATCTATATTGGGTCACAATTATCCGCCAAGACTCGGTCGATAATCGGGCCAAGCTCGAGTGCCAATGATGGCAATTTTGAGGGGGTTTATTGTTGGTCGATTCTCGAATGAACTCCTACGCGATGCTCGGCCGATTCTCATAAGCCATTCTAGGGCCAATATTGATTGCGAACATCGGGCCGCTCTTATCATCCAAGGCTCGGTCGATGATCGGGCCAAGCTCGAGTGCCAATGTTTCCAAGCTTGGCGTCGAGCATCGGCCAATCATTGGCCACTACCGATCACCCTACATGGGAGGACGGAATGGAAGCTCGCATTTGAATTCTGCGTGTACCCATCGACGTATTTTGATAATCGGTCTTCATTTGTTAGGTCGTTGCATTGTGCACAACGACTGGACTAAATGACTCCAAATTGCTACTTTCCTCGTTCAGGATGTTTCGTGCGTTTCAGAGCATTCGAAAGCACTTCTGAAAATAAGCTCTAAAAGCTTTTTAATTTTTTTTCTTTTTGTCTCCTTTTATATATTATATTCGCAATGTTCATACATCATCTAAGCCCATAAAAAAACAGTCAACATTTTTTTTCTACCCAGATGTACGCCTTGAGTCACGTTTATAAATACGTGGGGGCGTTTATAGTACGTATGTATGTGTAGAGTGTGGAAGAGAGGAAAATCAACCCCCGCGTGGCTTTGCTTCCAGTCTCTCGTTTCGTCTACCTCCGCTGTTTCTGCATCCTGCCTCTCGCGGTACTTTGTGTGCAAATTACGCGACGCGACGAAACACAGAGAGGCTTCGCAAAGAGAGAGAGAAAGAGAGAGAGAGAGAGAGAGAGAGAGAGAGAGAGAGAGAGAGAGAGAGAGGAAGAGAGAGAGAGAGAGAGAGAGAGAGAGAGAGGAAGAGAGAGAGAGAGAGAGAGAGAAGAAACGCGATACTGTTTACACATACACGTTTACGCTCCGGAAGCTTCGAACGAAACGCAAAGATTTTAATATAACCCTAAAAAGCTTCAAGGAACCAAAAAAAGTCACGATTTCCAGAATCCCGAGAATCTTCGATCACCACAAAACCCCTTAATAGACCAAAGTCCTTCGAACGTCAGGAATTAGCAATTTTTAACTCGAGGATTTTTTTACCGGTTGTAATCCTCGCCCCGGGCTGCTGGCACGTTTCACAATATCCCCCGTAGCCTTATTCGAGTATAAGGGTGTTGCGGAGACTTTGTACACAGTGCCAAGCTCACTCTCGGCTAGCGTTGAATCCGCAGTTTTAGCCTCGGATTCCCGGATATCCAACCCCGGGAAAGGATTCTTATTATTGCTCTTAAGGGATTACGCCCTGTAGTTTGTGGCTAGACCGAAGCCAAGGGATGGAAAAGGAGCGGAGTGGCGTGGAGGTTAGGTTAGGAGGTTGGAGGGTGGAGGGCAAGAATGTTGCGTTCTTGACTGTAATAACAGGGACCTTTCTCTGTACTTCGGGGCACACAGCTCGTTGATGGCTCTACGCGCGGTTTCAACTTCGTCGAGCCTCCTATTGCCAACGCTTCTCCCCCTCTCTCTCTCTCCCTCTTTTTGTCTCTCAACCCTTGTTTCGAGTTTCGAGAACGGAACGAAGAGGCACGTAGGACTAACGGGCGATGCCCGATGAGTGTGCAGGTATACAATCGCGGGGGCGTCAAATTCACCAGAGCAATGTACCGCGCCTGCATTGCGTCTAATGATTCCTGAAAAATGTATATTTCGTAAATCACTTTTTGCCAATAAATTCAAGTCAAGAATTGGGTTCTTATTCAGGAAAAAGGGGGACTGTGTAAAATATAATTACCGGAGGAAACAATTGCGTAAGAAATTAGTGAAGCGCTTTGACTTTCGTATTACGAGTCCTCGATGACATCTGAGATGAAACCCATTGGTATTTTGTTTAACGGGTTACACCTAGTTCGCGGCTGGAACAAAGAGGTGTTCTCGTGGTTTTTTTTTGGCAAATGGGTGCAGGTTTTTAACTTTTTTTTTCATAGTAAATAGTATCATTTCAAGTATCTTTGACAATGTTTTTATTGGGAAATATTTATAACCGACCGACGTACAGTAAACAGCACAGACCGCTATGCAAAAAAGGTCCTTCGCGGTGACCACTACTGCTCGGGAACAAATCATCTAAAATCAAAAAACCAAATGAATTTAGTTTTTGTATCGTATTATCTAGTCTTCAATCGAAGGATTCAATAAAATAATTACTTTGAAAAAAATGGTCGCCGATCAAAAGTGATCGTCGAAATTTCGGTGAAAAAAACACTCTATTTTCCTTGAGATAAAAAAAGTATGCATTGAAAAAAAAATCCTTTAATTAAGGACTGCCGTTTGATGTACGAAAAATTTCTGTGAAATTTGAAGCAGCTCGGCTTATTTGTTTTTGAGATATTTTGGTCACCGATTCTGAAGAAGTCATTACGAGAAAAACGCGTTTAAAATGTTTACCTGTAACGGTAAAGCGGTAAGCGGACCTACCTGTAAACGCTCATAACTCCCCCAATTTTTAACGGACTAACTTGAAATGTTCAGAGAATATTTTGGAAAGGTCATATTATAAGAATCCGTCGAAAACGAAAAATCCATTTTTTTTTTTCAAATTTTATCTAGGTGTAACCCCTTAATGGAAATTCCTCACGCACTGGCGGTAGTGGAGGGTACGCTGCGCGGCTTCGACGGTCGCCCGGGTCGAGCAGCTTCGGCCAATACCGGGATGGGCGACTGCTCAGCGACGCAGGGAAAGGGGGAGAGGAGAAAGAGAGAGGCAGCTCTATGGACTCTTCCATGGTACCGCAACTGAAACTCAATGAAAATATGGCCACCTTTATCGGCATGGGTTTTCCACAGTTTCCGTGTGCCCTCTTGCAAATGCGATGTAGCAGGGAACGACTCCCTATGGGCAACGTTCCCTCTAAGAAAATAATGCAGTGACGAGTGTCGGGTAAAAGGGAAAGGGATGGGGTCCTCAAAGCTCGAAATTGCAAATACACGTGGTAAAGGAAAAAATACAATGACCTATCGCTTTCCGCACTTGCCCTGTGCCCATGGCAGAAATGTCATGGTGAATTCAATAAGGTGAGGACGTAAAAAGGGAAAGGTACAGATAAAATAGTATTAAAAAATAATAATAATAACACAAACACCTATCGTAAATTTAATACATTACTTTTTTTTATTCAGACTCGATTTTGGCTCCAAACACGGAGTCACGTATATTAGGAGTGATTTGAAGAGCCCATTCTGGGAATGCAATAGTAGTTTAAAAAATTCAAATTTCGCCGTGTGTAGTCCTCGTGGGAAAGCGGCAAGTACATTCGTGATCCTCGCTCGTGGTTCCCCTGCGGTGCGTACCGAGAAAGCGGAGTGGCTGAATTTCCCTGCGTCGTTAGACACTCGAGAGTCTCTCAACTCCTCGTGTTGTCGAGGTGGAAGAGAGCTCTTGCGCCATTCTCCCAGAAAACAAGACATTTATAAACACCCAGCGCGAGATTAGATTTGTTAAGATAATGTTCGTTGGCTACAAGAGCACGGGCGAGAGAGAGAGAGAGGGAGGGTGAGAGAGAGAGAGAGGGAGAGAAAGAGAGAGGGAGGGAGGGAGAGAGAGAGCAACGCTGAAGAGAAAGGACAGAGGGCGAGAATGGTTGTGGTGTAGCGAGCTAGGGTACCAAGCAGTGTCACTATCACCGAGCTTGCAGCTTCTACTTACACACCCCTTTAATCCCAAATATGACCTCAGGGCTCCTGTTATTATATTATAGAGGACCCGGACAGTTGAGCCACTTATAACCTGCCGGCAAACGTGAAATGCGAGGCTCGTTTTTTATCTATTCGATTCCCAGCGATCTTTCGTGGCAAGCAGCGTTGGTTGGGCCAATACTTGGATGGGTGACTGCTTAGCCGCGCGCTGGCACCCAGTACCGAGATGGAGACAGTTTCACTGGCTTTTCAATAGGGAAAAGTGGAAAGTGGGGTACGGTGTGTCACTTTTTTTCTAACGAATTATCACTCTAATCAAGGTAGTCTGATTCGAAAAAAAAGATCATAACCGATTTTCTAGACCTTTAGGCGTACAATGAAGCTCCCATATTTTTTTGCGAAAAGATTTAAAATACCACAATAAGGGGATCGAAAAAATGTGCGGCTTGGCTCATTGTACCCCATGGGTGGGGTACATGTATCATAGGCGAAGGAAGTTGGGTACAGTGTGTCAAATACTGCGAAACGTAGGGTACAATAAGGCGGTTGAAACTCATATTTTTCTAACATAGATAATAGATTTTTACATATAACAGTACGAACCCGAACAAAATCAATATAAAATCAGTAATATCACAGGAACGACTTATTTTTACAAATCGCACGTCGTTGACAGCGGCCCGTGACACATTGCACTTCGTCGGAGCGTCGTCACTTCTTTGTTTCCTCATTGGAAATCGGGGCATTGTTCCCCACATCTCGGCGATACATTGTACCCCACTAGTTGAATATTTAATTATTGATGAAAATAAATATTAATTAAACTACAAATGGGAAAACAGAAGTCACTGACAAGGAACATCCCTCAGGTGGCACCCTTCGATTTTGTTGAAATTTGGAAATGTTATAGAGCACCGAAAAGTAAGGGATACGTATTTTTTTATCGGTGGGAAAACGGTTTTAAGGGGCGAAACCATCCCTTAATATAGGGGTGGTTCACCCCTTAATTTTTTTTGCAATGTCACTTAGTAGATTTTCATTGCTTCGGATTAGAAGAATTTTTGTTTTTGTTTCATTAAAATCGGTGGACTCCTTGTGCGTGAAACTGCTATATTACCCCTAAAGATGCCTTTTTTCGAGGGGTGGTTTTACCCCTTAAAACCGTATTTCCGCCGATAAAAAAAATACATATCGCTTACTTTTCGGTACTTTATAACATATTCAAATTTCAACAAAATCGAAGGGTGTCACCTGAGGGATGTTCCTTGTGAGCTCATCGTGAATAATAAAACTATCAATTAGGACCGAAAACCCGAGCCGCTACAGAAAGTTACGTTATATTTTACGTTTTTCCGCCGAGCGAAATTTTTTTTTCCAAGCCTGAAATCAATTTTCATTGATTCAATAATTCTTCGTGAGTTGCTATGGACTTTGTTTTAGGCCTGACGAAACCAAATATAAATCGCGGTCCAACAAAATTTCGCAATTTACGAGCTACAAACCTTCGAGAAATCGCATCTAGCTCACCGTGGCCCGTGATACATTGTACCCCACTCGCCCCTACAGCTGACAGCGCGATAAAAATGGAGTCTGTGTCGAACCGGGTTTTTCTGTTTCTTGTGCCCTCGTGCAAGGGTAGGCAACAAGCGGCTGTGAAGACAGTGGCAGACAGTTTTATTGAGTCTCCAATGGAGAACACTGCAACTTAGTGAAAATGGCTGTCTATTTCGGCAGAGCCACAGTTTCCATGTGCCCTCGTGAAACTAAAGTGCATTGGACACCAATTGGCTGTAAGCATCACTCCGAGAGGTTCTGTCAGAAATTGGAAATGCAGTGACCAGTTTGGGGAGAAAATGGAAAGGTAAAAGCCCGGAAGAACATACAAAGGGGCATAAAAAATAACAAGGCCCAGGTCTCCAATATCTCCTCCCGAATGGTTTTACAACATAGCTGTTCAATAAATAAATGCTTCTCCAACTACTCTCCCGAACGATTATCATCGTTGTCCCTCGAGAAACGTGCAAAATCTATCTATGAAGATCGATTGCTAGAAATTCCGAGCTCCGCGAAAGATTCGTCTTCCAGCCAACCCTATCAAACGATTTCCGATGCCAATTAAGACGGAACGAGAGGGCAGAAAGGTGGAGAATTATTCCGACACTGGGAGGGCGAATAGGGGGCGGCGAAGGAAGGGAGTGCCAGCGGTTATGGGCATCGAGGTAGAACTAAGGGTTCGCCGGTCGCCGGGTGCGCAACCCCCTGAATATTTCGTGCCACGATGATGTATGTGGTGGAAAATACTGGGGGCAATCTGTCACGCCATCGACGCCTCCGCCGCGGCGCCTTCGTCTTTTTTTTCCTTCCTTCTCTCTTATTCACCTCACCATCCGCCCCCGTCATTTTCATCCCTTCACTGTCTCGTACGAACATCCTCGCGACGCGAATACATTTTTTCGAAATTCTGCACCTTCTATTCACTCATGGAGCAAAATAAAAACTTCTCAAAATTACTTTCCAATTCTAAATACAGCAAAGAAACTCAAATGACGAAAAAAAAAGCAGAAACCCTTACGAGTTATGGATACTGCGATCCCTTTTTTTTTTATCAAGACTCGATATTGCATCGAGGAGTTCAGAGTGCACCATTGAGAGCTTGGAAGGCCAGGAAACGGAGGTTGGAGAGATAGTGCGCGAGGAGTCAATAAGCTTTGGCCCTCCCACTAACTAGGATACAAACGATTCTTGTGTACATCCATCCATGTGCCTCGTATACATGCGCGGGTATCGGACATCCGAGAGACTTCGTGTATAGGTACTGGCCGGCAATAAACCGAGAGACTTCTCTTTACGGTGTGCTGCAAAGGCACGAGCTTTCTGTGCCTCTGGTCTTCTCCACCGAAGAGCAGCTACCTTTCAATTTCGCCTCCACCATTCCCTCCCCTAGCATCCTTTAGCTTTTCACGAGAAGTCCGTATCGGAAAACCGACCAGGACTTTGCTTTCCGTACAGCACTCTCGTGTTTAGATACACCCACACACACACATATACGGGCAATCTACCCCATGTTGTCCATCATCAAATCAGCTGTTTTGAGGACGGCCTTTAAAACTTGTTCAAACGGTCCGTTTTGGTGACGGGACGATCCTCGAATGATCTTTACGTAAGTATGAATACATTTATCGGCAAGTGATTGCGAGGACATTAGGATTTACATAATGTAGAGTATCGGGACAATAGGGTCGTCTGAGGGTGGACCTCGGAGTGGAAGGTCTTCAAAATCACTTTTTTTCCTATGTATATGGGGAACACAAGTACTGGGGAGAAAGAGAGAGAGAGAAATAGCCTGGCAAAGTCTTCGTGGCTCCTTTTTCTACCCACAAACGCAACCCATACCCTTGATTCACCTTCTTCCTGGTACACGGCTGATTAAACGCGCAACTATGTAACGTAACGCAAATATACTGCTTGCCCCGTGACTATATATACCGTACTCGCTTTTCTCGAGCCTTCGCTTTGCATCTCTCTCTCTCTCTCTCTCTCTCTCTCTCTCTCTCTCTCTCTCTCTCTCTCTCTCTCTCTCTTTCTCTCCTCTCCCTCTCTTTCTCTGTTGCCCCGTTTCTGTATCTCTTGTACACATAGACAACATTTTCTTACCTTCTCATCGGAGCAAACGCGACTGAGGGCAAATTCGAGAAAGAGTACTCTCTCTCTCTCTCTCTCTCTCTCTCTCTCTCGGCTGGAGTCCACATTTCGTCTCTCTTTGAATTCGCGTCTGCTTTCTGCTCCACCAACAGCCAACTCTCGGTCACTTGACGGAAATATTTATCGAGGGTGCCTCTTTCTCCCTTGCGATCTTCCGCCCCCTCCAATTTCTACGCGCCACTGAATATAGGCATGCACACTCGGGCAGTTATCTACCTGCTTCTTTGACGCGACTACTCCGCGCAGTAACTTCCTGACTGGAAATGTTGTTCCAGCAGCCGGATCACTGATCAGGCAGGTTTCAAGATACAGTCCGGAATACCGTAAAAGCGCCTGCCTTATCTGTGCTGGATATCCACTGGATCTGTGAATCCCGAGAAGGGGTGTAATAAAGACAAAGTGATCAGTCCAGAATCAGGCAATCTTGCGAGCGCCTGGTTAGGGCGCCGAAGTCCATGTCTGATCGGCGCCGTATGCCTGCCGAATCAGTAGTTCCCAGATACCGATGTGAGAAGGCAGCAAAAAATAGGTTTTATGGGAATTTTTTTTTTTTTTTTTTTTTTTTTTTTCAGAAAAACTACAAAATAAATCGACATTACAAAAAAGGGTGTTTATCATACATATCAGTGACTGTATACAATAATTTTTTTGAAGCGATTAATTTCAAAATGGCGGCTGTGCAGCGTTTATCTCAAAACTGCATTTTTTAAGTTGACCGGAAACATTACTCAGACCATTTTCAACCGATTCACTTGAAATGTTGAATATATCTTGAAAAATACATTCTCTATGGAGGTACGTAGGATTTTTTTATATGGCATAGTTGATTTGTTATTAACAATTATCTGACGAAATGTTTTACTTTCCAAAAATTTGCTTAAAAAATCATCACATTATTGTGAATAACAAATGAACTATGCAATATAAAAAGAATCCTACGTACTTCCATAGACAATGTATTTTTCATGACATATTCAACATTTCAAGTGAATCGGTTGAAAATTGTCTGAGTTATGTTTCCGGTCAACTTAAAAAATGTAGTTTTGAGATAAACGCTGCACAGCCGCCATTTTGAAATTAATCGCTTCAAAAAATTATTGTATACAGTCACTGATATGTATGATAAACACCCTTCTTGTAATCTCGATTTATTTTGTAGTTTTTCTGGAAAAAAAAACCCCATAAAGCCTATTCTTTCGGTCTCCAGAGTAACCTAAGGCCTTAATCAGGCCCACATCAGGCGATCCGTAACACGGGCCTTAAATGGATCTGTTAAGGTTACCTGCCCAAGGCCTTTTTGCAAATTGCGGTCGTAACACTCTAATGCGCATATGTAAAAACGTGTGAGTTATTTTCACAGCCTAAATGGACAAAAAAAATATTGTTGCATTGCAACGATGCACACTTCAATGTCATGAATAAAAGTATAGACATTCTTTAGAATTATTGACATTCTTTAGAATAGAATTAGAATGATATATATATGCAAAGGAAAAAAAAGAAAGTTTACACAAGTGGTGGAATGACTAAATAGGTAGCGCGCTCAGCTCTAGAATTAGAAGACGTAGGTTCGATCCCGATGGTAGGTAAAAAACTTTAACGAGGCAGGATAAGTTTTATTCCAACTATCATATAGGCAGGATCATAAATAAAGCATATGGAAACAAAAAATACTACCAAAATCTTTTTATTCGTAATTCTTGTGATTTTATTTTTTAACATTACTAGTCGGGTTTCTCTGTCTTTCTCATCCACCTTTGCCATGCACACATCTTGCTGTCGCAGCGATAATTAAAACTACCTAGTTCCATCGACTATGGCTGTGTTATTTTTAATTATTTTGGAATGTTTCTTCCTCGTGGGGAAAACGTCATGAAGTGGTAGAAAAAATTGAGAGGAACACGTGGCTACGTACTGTGTAAACTTTGGATCTTAAAGTATCATCCGGATACTTTATATACTTTATTAGGTATTACTCCCCTGATTTTTTTTTATACTTCCGGCCGCGAGGCTGACACACAGTTTGCGCGATTTAATTAGAGTAGCCTAGCGAAGCTTTGCCTACATGCCTACCGCCCTGGTCGTCTTCCTCATGTTTCTCTTTAATCCCAATCTTGGAATTACCGGGGTCGAATTATTCGCACTCTTAATTATATCTCTAGCTTCAGCTTCAATTTGTCTACAAATTTCCTGCCGAGAAAGATTTTGAGCAGAGCTCCAGACAAATCCGATCAACGCCTAAATAGGCGTTCACCACTTATTTTCCCTAAAACCCTTTATCTATATTTACAAAATCGTCGAATGTGTATGGAAACATGCTCACAGCCGGTTCAATTTTGAACGTTTGGAAAAAACTTTGTGATATTTGTATTCAGCTGAACATTTCCCATCGGATAGCCCCTTAAAATCGTTGAAAAATCGATTTTTTCCGATTCATTTGCCTACCCGGAAAGTTCATTCGAAAAAAGTCTAAAAATGAGACAAAGGGCTATATTTATGAAAAAAAATTGCGAAAAATCGGTGATCCGATTTTGAAATTCGGCCCAAAATCGAAAAATCATCGGAGCTCAATAAATTACGCGCAATTTTGTTGATGAAACGAAAGAGAAGAAGAAAATAAGCACAGAATGGAGTTTCAAATCGAAGTAGAAAATAAAAAATCGACGATTCAGCAAAGCCTTATGTTCGACTGGAATGAAAATTAAGATGTGAAATATTTTTTTTACAAGTCCATATCAATGTATGTTTACCCCCCGAATACAAATTTACTATTAATTTCCTCAAAACCCGCAATTTTCATCTAAAAACGTCGAAAACGTATGGAATGTGCTTTTCACCTTTTAAGCTTGCTATCCGGCAAAAATACGTAAAATTGAATTTTGTCCCCTTTTCAAAGTGTCACCCGTTATCTCCAATTGAATGCACCCCTTTTAAATATGGGGTGAGGGAAATAGATATGAAGGCCTAGTTCTTTCCTTAGAATTTTTGAGTTTTTTATTTTTCAATATATTCATAGTGGATTTCTGATCGTTTTTCGTGAGAAGAATTTTCGTTTCTGTTTGACTGAAAACACTCGACTGCTTGCGGGTGAAACTGCAAAATCAGACCTGACATACATTACTGTAAGGGGTGGTTTCACCCCTTAAAACCATTTCCCACTGACGAAAAAAATACTGATCTGATACTTTTTTAACCTCTGCCATATACATGAGTTTCAACAAAATCAAAGACGGATGTCAAAGTGATGTTAATTGTTAGACGCGCATCCTCATACCTGCCAATCGTCTTCATGGATAATTTATGTGAACTACAAATATATATTTTTTTTATCCGATACATATTTGAAGTTTACATAATATTGATCATATATATATATATATATATATATATATATATATATCAGAAAACAAAAGAAGTTGTCGCGATTGAATTTTTATGCCCAGCATGTTGCTTGGTATGCAAATCTCCCATGCTCCCGTTGTTTCCCCTCCGGCTTCAAGTTGATACGGTGATTCGTTTCGAATATAAAACATGGATGATAACGCTGACCCGATGTCAGGAAAGAAATTTCGCTAGTTCTTCGTCCTATTATAGCCGAGCGACCTTTCACCGTCGCAATAGTACAGGCCGCACGATAAAGTAACATGTCTCCTTGCGCGCCCGTTATGTCCAGTATTTGTCGTGCTCGCGAGTACACTTTGCCGATTTATTTGTGGTCGATAAAAATTTATACGATCGTAAGGGTCGAACGAGGCTCGCTTGCCGCGATTTCGTGAACAGCAAGGGGAGGGTAGGTTGGACGTAAACGTCGGTACTCCGCGGCCAGTTATTCGCGGATAGTAGATTGGCCTGCAAGAAAAGGCAAAAATTCTTTTCAGACAAATAAAAAATTCAGCTAACAATATCGACGCTCGTGATAATTTCATCGATTTTTTATTATCCGAAACGTACTCGGAGAATATCTGCCACAAAACTGAGTCGAATTTTTGATGACGTTCCTCACCAATAAAAACAACGTCACCATTTTTCAAAAATTCCGTACCATTTTTACGGAAGCGTAAAAAGGGAAATTTCGAAGCTCTTGAGCGACCACTAAATATTCATAGACCGGCTACAGCTTTCGCGAGGTTAATTTAAAAATTATAAAGCGTAAAATTCATGGGTGAGAAGTGATCGAAAAAAAAATCGATTTTTTTATGAAAATTAGAATTTTTGGTAGGCTTGAGCGACCTCTAAATATTTTTTGACCGCGTGCAGATTTCGCGACAATTTTTATCTTCTTTAAATAAGATTATTGGATGGTGAGAAAAAGGGAAAACATAGAGCTCAAATTTGGGCCGCCCTAATACTCATGTGAATAAATAGAATTTTTTTTCCGAATTGAAATTTGGGTCAGTTATACTGCGTGCCGCAGAGCGTCGCAAATTCAACATGCCTCGCGGAGAATGGCTCCAGTGTCACTATTCTGTATATTTTCTTAAATGTAATTAGTTTTGTCCTTCTACCCAAAAAAAAAAAAATCGCGAAAAATGACTTAAGGGGTTAGGCCACTTTAGAGGCCGAAAAAAAAGGCTTTTTGGGGATTTTTTTTCAGAAAAACTACAAAATAAATCAACATCAAAAAAAGGGTGTTTATCATACATATCAGTGACTGTAAACAATAATTTTTTTGAAGCTATCAATTTCAAAATGGCGGCTGTGCAGCGTTTATCTCAAAGCTGCATTTTGTAAGTTGGCCGGAAACATACTCAGACAAGTTCCAACCGATTCACTTGAAATGTTGAATATATCTTGAAAAATACATTGTCTATGGAGGTACGTAGGATTTTTTTAATGTTGCATAGTTCATTAGTGATGAACAATTATCGGACGATTTCTTAGGAAAATTTTTTACTTTCCAAAAATTTGCCTAAAAAACCGTCAGTTAATTGTTAATAACAAATGAACTATGCAATATAAACAAAAGAATCCTACATACTTCCATAGACAATGTATTTTTCAAGATATATTCAACATTTCAAGTGAATCGGTTGAAAATTGTCTGACAAGAAACATCCCTCAGGTGACACCCTTCGATTTCGTTGAAATTTGGATATGTTATAAAGCGCCGAAAAGTAAGCGATACGTTTTTTTTTTATCGGCGGAAAAACGGTTTTAAAGGGTGAAACGAACCCTCGAAAATAGGAGTATTCCGTTTTTTGTCGATCTCCAATGTATAGTGCACAAAAAAATAAACATTGTTGCAATTTGGATTTTTTAATATCTCGTACCGTTAAAACGTTATCGACCAAAAAAGGGAAAACATCCCCATTGTTTAGGGTGCGTTTCAGCGCTTAAAACCGTTTTTCCGCCGATAAAAAAAAATACGTATCGCTTACTTTTCGGTGCTTTATATCATATCCAAATTTCAACAAAATCGTAGGGTGTCACCTGAGGGATGTTCCTTGTGAGTTATGTCTCCCGCCAACTTAAAAAATGCAGTTTTGAGATAAACGCTACACAGCCGCCATTTTGAAATTAATCGCTTCAAAAAAATTATTGTATACAGTCACTGATATGTATGATAAACACCCTTTTTGTAATCACGATTAATTTTGTACCTTTTCTGAAGAAAAAAAAATCCCCAAAAAGCCGATTTTTTCGGCCTCTAAGGCCTAAATTTCAGGCATTTACCGTGGTGTAAGCCCTCAAAATAATTGTCTAAAAAACGAGTCCTCGCTGCCGCGATCCTGAAAAGCAGCGCGAGAGAATGTGCGCGAGTAGTGGACGGGACAGTCAAGAGGGTGGCCGTAATAGCCCCGGAGCATCGAAATAAAACGATTCTGATAATAAATCCGTATAACTCACTCGCGGCACAGCGGGACCAAGAGTAACGAGTCTCTCGCAAATAAATCGTCGAGTTACAGGGGAGATATAAAAAAAAGTAGAAAGCACGAAAAAAAGCATATCGAGAGCAACGGGTTTTAATCTTTCTGCAACTCTCGGAGCTCGGTGCAGAGGGTTGGACGGAGACTTCCGATGGTCGGAGCTACCACCGGCGGGATTTATACCTCGCTCTAAAAGAACGGAGAAGGAGAGAGACGGGAAGAGAGAACGAGAGCGAAAGGAAATTGGTTGAAAAAAAAAGTATCGCGATATAAATGGTCTATAGCCTCGAGATGAATCGATGCTACGAATAGTAACTATAAAAAAACGAGAAAGATAAACGAGTATGTGCGAGGGAGCAATATTTTATATATGACGCAGGCAGTGATCCCCGCCGGATGTGCACTCGAAAGCTCGTGCGCATACACCCACACGGGGAAGAAAAAAATGCGGGCGTGAAAAATACGAGGGGGGGTGAAGAACCACTGCGAGAATAGACAGGTAAAGGAGATTCTACCTGTTGCACGAGCGATTCTCCCTGTTAACGGCCATTCACAGAGACCTATGCAGTGACTGTGCTGCTCTTGCAAAAGCTCTTCGCAAATACCACCGAACAGCAAGAGAGAGAGAGAGAGAGAGAGAGAGAGAGACAAAAATAAAAAAAATCCTCTCGATATGCTAACCGCCCCGTAGGTTCCCCCGAAAAGCATCGATAAATCATCGGAGCACTCGTACGCGATTAGTACTCTCGAAATCGTAAATTCAAACGTTCCCCCTTCGATATGAAATTGACTCGCCAAAGCTGGTCTGCCAGGTGATTCTATTCCGCAAATGTATCAAACCTGGGGACAGCTACACATTTTTTAGCGCTGCTTTCGACGGTTGGGAAGAATGCACGCAAACGCGTGCAAACTACAAATTAAAATCCGACCTGGAACTATAACTGGTCTGTTCAGAGAAACCTTCATTACGAGAATTATTAACAATTACAAAACACTTTTAGAAACCATTTTTTTTTAAATTCCCTATAATAAAAAATTATTATTCCCAATGATGAATTATCTCCGGGTGTCCCGAAGTTGAAACTGTCCCAAAATATTTTCGAATGCACTCCTCATTCCTCTCGTTTGAGAGGAATGAGGAGTACATTCGAAAATATTTTTAACATTCAACTTCGGGACACGCGGAGATGATTCATCATTAGGAATAATCATTTTTAATAATGATTTAATGAAGTGAATTTTTTTTAAAATGATTTATGGAAGTCTTTTGTAATTGCGAATAATTCTCGTAATGAAGGTTTCTCTGAACAGAATAGTTATAGGTTCAGGTCGGATTTTAATTGGTAGTTTTCTTCAGGAATTAGAGTAGAGCGCCGATTATCCGAATCAATTGGGACCGGACGCCTTTCGGATAATCGAAAATTCGAATAACCGAACAGCAATATTCCGTGGGCGAAAAAAACGTCGATTCGTTCAATATGATAAAATATATATATTTTTAAAAACACAATGAACACTAATATGTTAATAATACAGGTATACGAGGGTGGGGTGAAAAGTTTCCGGCCTGACCAAGAGATGGTGCCACTAGGTATAGTTTTGGAGCGGCGTCCTACAGTACCATTCCTACCGAGCTTGTATGTACAGTTTCAGCCCAATCGCTACGTTAGTTTGCGTTTGAGAGCACATTGCGCGAGACGCTTCCGTTGTTTTCGTAAAAATGGAAAAATTGGAAAAACGTGCTGTCATCAAATACTTCCATTTGAAAGGTTTTACACCAAAACAAATAAAAGAAGAGATGGATTCAGCACTAGGAGACTCCTCCCCATCATATTCAACTATTAAGCAGTGGGTTTCTGAATTTAAAAGGGTCGTGTGAGCACCTCTGACGATCCTCGCTCAGGACGGCCCGTTGAAGTCACAACTTCAGAGATGATTGAAAAAATCCATAAAATAGTGTTGGAAGACCGCAGGTTGAAAGTGCATGAGATAGCTGAGACCTGTAGGATGTCAGCTGAACGTGTGCGAAATATTTTGCACAACCATTTGAACATGGAAAAGCTGTGTGCAAGGTGGGTGCCGCGTTTGCTAACGCTTGACCAAAAACTGCTTCGAAAAACCATTTCTACCGACAATTTGGCGCTGTATAGGCGTAATCCAAACGAATTTTCGCGTCGATTCATAACTGTTGATGAACCATGGGTTCGCCACTACACTCCTGAAAATAAAGAACAGTCAAAACAGTGGGTTGGAAAAGGGGAACCAACCCCAAAGAAGGCAAAAACAATTTTATCGGCAAACAAGGTTATGGCTACTGTTTTTTGGGATGCGAGAGGAATTATATACATTGATTACCTTGAAAAGGGTAAGACTATCACTGGTCAATACTACGCAGAGTTATTGCAACGTTTGAAGCACGAGGTGCAAATTAAACGACCTCATTTAGCGAAGAAAAAAGTTTTGTTTCATCACGAAAACGCACCAGCGCATTCGTCGATTGTTGCCATGTCCAAAATCCACGAATTGAAGTTTGAATTGATGCCGCATCCTCCCTACTCTCCAGACTTAGCCCCCAGCGACTATTACCTGTTTCCTAACCTCAAAAAATGGCTTGGCGGAAAAAAATTAAGAGCAACAAAGAAGTTATCGAAGCTGTAAATCAGTATTTTGAGGAGCTTGACGAATCTACGTTTAAAAATGGTATAACTAAATTAGAACACCGTTATGAGAAATGTGTTCTCATAACGGTGAGAAGTGTTGATGGAGATTATGTTGAAAAATAAAGCAAAAAAAATTTTTAAACATCGTTTTTCCACCTGGTCAGGCCGGAAACTTTTCACCCCACCCTCGTATTTGTGGTGAATTGCAGATAACCATTGTATCATTTAATGATATAGAACGAAATTAAATATGTATTTTAAAATAATCAACATTCGTACACCTTTGAGTTCTCATCTATTTATTTTTCTTAAAGTCGACGATTTTCTTCTACTTCACAACGGAAGCTCGTTTCTTTGCGGCCAAATCTCGACTGTTAGCGGAAAGCAAAGTGCGCGCGAGCGCAGACCGGGAAATTGGCGGGGACGTATAACAATGTATACATCGTGCAACAATATATAGGGCGTAATCGTTCGAATAACTGATCATTCGGATGAACAAAATTATTGTTCTGATAATTGATATTTGGAAGAACCCAAATCGCCATTCGGATAATTGACGTTTCAGATAACTGACGTTCGGATAATCGACGCTCTACTGTAGAACGAATATAATCTTATTAAAACGCGGACTTGTAAAACAGTGAAGGATGCATTTACAATTGTTTTGTGAAAAATATCCATTTCAGGAAGCGCGAAAATCATTTATTTCTAGGAAATTGTGATGGCTAAAATATTTTTTATGCAATGATTTATAATTATTATGGTGTTAGGCTACCGTGACGACCCGAAAATCAAGGTTTGAAAAAAAAAAGAATTTCGAAGGAATAAGTAAGATGATTGAAAAATCTTTCAGACATTTATTTATACGTACCTTGACAAAGTTGTATACCAAAATTCATTGTGAAATATTCATAATTAAAGAAGTTATAAACAATCTTGTGAAGGATCTCTGAACGTGAGGGGCTGAACGGTGTACTTGATTTTGGCCACCACGTTGATCTAAAAAAATCAAATTTCGTTTTCTCGTAAAATAGATAATATTGGCTAAGACTTAAACAAGCTTTTTTTTACGTTGTTTCAATTATTGAAAAAATATTGAATTTTTTTTCGACTTTTCGAGGAAAAATGACATCATTATTGTTAATAACTGATGAAAAACATATTAAGAAGAAAAGCGTCGGTAAAAACTGAACTACTGGTAGACTAAATAAGTGTAGCAAATTTCAAGTCAATGCGTTCACTAGATGTCGAGAAATCGTGTACACCGTTTTGAAAAACATAGTTACGAGAAAAACGCGTTTAGACTTTTACTAGCACTTCTATCGCTCTAATCATAAGTTCACCTTCGATGTTTTTATTTCTACCCCTTTTTATTTCTACCCTAACCCCTTCACGATAAAGATAAATGTGAACAGCGAATTCATAGTTTGGGATTTTTTGTTAATTATCTTAGGCAAATAAAATGAAAATATTCTTATTTTAAAAAAAACACTTTTGCAAAAAATAAGAGATGCATTCATAATTATGTTATGGTAAATATAAATTTCGGCGTCGACGAAGAATAATTGATGATTGGGGGTTCGTTATCATTTTTCTTATTTTTTTTGTGATTAACAATATTCTTTGATACTTATTGATAATGCTAATAATGCCAGTTTTTCAGGACAGCGTACTTGCATTTCCGTGTCGGACTGGGATTATAAATTTTCTTATAAAAATTACATCAACTTAGAATTCACACACTTCATTTAGTAAACCGCGAAAACATGCAATTAAAAAGGCATACGTATATTGAACAAAAATCACATATCTCATTACCACTAAAAATAAAATATGTCGACATTTTAGGTCCAAATGAAAATGAAACCTGTCAATCTCACCATACAATTCTTCAATTACCTATTATCAAGAATCCTCGTAACCATATATTACAAAACTTCGTATCCTACCAAAACACGCAAGTAACAAAAATACAATCGTAAATACCACAAACTCACACATTTCACTGCCATTGCAAATAAAATCCATCGATATGTTATGCTCAATTGAAAATAAAATCTGTATATCCCACCGTAGACAAATTTTCATCGTCGTCACGAATCCTCGTCAGTGGCGTACAGTACGAAATTAAAACCGTTTGATTTTCAGATTGACGATCGAGGCAGATCGCCAGGCACGTCGATGCGTCCCACGTCGACCTCGATATCCGCAGCCTCACCCTCGAGTCCCGAAGAACCAATAACGCTGTAAGTACCGAGGGTTATATATTTAAAAAAAAAACAAAAATAAAAGAAAAGAAGGAAAGAAAAAGCAAAAGATCGTTTATTCTTTGTCAAAGCTCGACACGAGACTGAGAGCTTGCGTGGTACATTGTTCGTCAGCCTCGCGTATGCCCTCAGATATCTTTGAGGTATTTTAACCACGAGTGCTGTTCTCTCCCGTTGCGTGCGTGTGAATGGACTATATATATATATATATATATATATATATATATATATATATATATATATATATATATATATGAGTGTACATTGGCACCCTGAAAAAGCCACTCAGACAAATTAGTCAGAGAGGCAACCCTTAGGAGAGTCGAGAACATTCGCTACAGCGACTATATTTGATACACAGCGAGTGTGTGTGCACAATAAGGGGGTAGAAAGGCTCTTTCGTTCGCACTTTCTCCTGTCGCCTCTGTGCTGTGCGTTATATCCGCGCTAGATATTCCTTTCTCGTTGTGCTTGGCACAGAGCCTTCGTTGACGTCGTCGTTATGTTCGGCGCCTTGAGCCTTCCACTCCCTCGTCTTTAATTCTCAGCCTCGCGCCCTCCTGTGCCCTCCACCCCCTCGATTCACCGTAAATTTCGCGTTCTTTCGATCGAGACACTGCCAGTGTTTTGATCTGACAGGATTTGCTTCAGGATCAACAACGATTGCGTTAAGGGGAGATATACACATAGGAGCCAGAAAAAAGGTCATTTTTTGTGATTTTTTCCAAGGAAAACTATTTGAAATTTCGGATTGGGGTTTTCATTATCTAAAAGTATATACATTCAAAAATATGTTTAATTTTCTTTATTTGAAAATATCAAAAATATACAAGGATATTGTATGATCCTTGGAGCGTCGTAAAAAGAGCTGCGTATACGGTACCCACTGGCGTTTCTTCAAAAATCATCTGAAAAAAAAACCAAAAAGATGATTAAATTAGATACCATAATCTAGTACTTGTCATAGCCGATTTTGAAAATATCGATTTATGACAAAATGGCGGACGTTTGAACATAGATAGTGATTTTTGGGCCAAAAATTAGTTATTACTTTGCCTATAAGACAAAAACTAAGTAACGGAAAAAAATCCTATGACAAGTACTAGATAATGATGTATAGAATAACCCCAAAAAACCTCAAGGCAATCGGTTCATTGGTTTTCGAGAAATTTTGAGTACCGATTTGAAAAACGTGGTTTTGAGAAAAACGCGTTTGAAAAATTGGGAATGAATAAATCATGAAATTTGTCAACTTACATGGAATCATCGATACCAGGCCCATAGTGTAGGTCTGCTACGGTCGACGGAATGTTCATAGCTTCTAAATCGATTTTTTTCGACCATCTAGGTGTATATCTCCCCTTAATTGGCAGTGACATAATTATTTATCATTTAATTTTGTAATAAAAACATACGGGTTGCGGATAATTCGCGATGATGATAAAGTCAACGGAAAACTGATGTTCGATGCGCGGGTGCGGCGGTTTCAAGACTTGAGAACGATGGCCAACAGTGGGAAGGTGACCGCCTAGGCACGCTGACTTGTGAGCAAAAAGGCGTAGAAAGGAATACTGAAGGAGGAAATGTACAGGGTTGTCCGAAAAGGGACGTTCAAGAGGAGAATCTTGGTGCCTCGTTCTATCCGAATCACCCCTATTTTTTGAGACTGTTACTGTCTCGTATAAGGTTTTTTTTTATCTCTTCTGTGTATGTACTTTCCTCCTAGAAGGATTTAAAAGCATTTGGGAGTCATTTAGACTAGTATAAGTATTTATTTTTATCATCTGAACTTTGGTGACTAATCCTGTCCATCACATTTTTTAAACTTTTGATAAAAATCTAAGGCATTTACGAAAGTTTTTGTTTGGTCGTTTATTTGTTTCTTAACAGTGCACTTGAAAACAAAATTTTCCCAGTTTTCCTGTAGCACAAGTTGTTATTTTTGTTGTTGTTGTGTATGTACCTTCTTTCTAGAAGCTTTCAAAAGCAATTGGGACATATTTGGACTGGTATAAGTATTTTTTTTAATCATCTGCTATTTGATGACTCTTCCGCTCAAACCTACTATTTAACTTTTGATCAATATCTAAATCATAGTGTTCAGTTGGTAATTTATTTATTTCCTAACAGTGCACTTTATAACGATAAAACAAGTAAAAAAAATCGCGAAGAAAGTACGCACACGGAAGAGATAAATAACAAAAAAACTTCTCGAAAACTAAAATAAATCGTAGAACCTACGTGAAGCTGATTCGGATAGGTATCGATGTAAGGCATCTAGATTGTTCTAGAATGTTCTACGATATTTTTTTAATTTCGAGGAAAATGGATTAAACATTTTTTTCGACTTTTTCCATAGCATAGATTGTTATTTTTTTGTGTATGTACTCTGTTCTGAGGAGCTTTCAAAAACAATTGCCAGTCGTTTAGACTAGTATAAGTATTTTTTATCATTTGAACTTTAGTTTGAAACTTTCGAAAAATAAATAAACGCCCAACCGAACACTCGCGTAAATTGCTTAGATTCTGATCAAATAAAAAAAAATATATTTGAGAGTACGTGGTGACATACTCTCAAACCTATTTTCTTTTTAATTTGATCAGAATCCAAGATATTTACGTAAGTGTTCAGTTGGGGGTTTATTTATTGCTCAACAGTACACTTCATAACGATAACACAAATAGCAAAATCGGGAGTAAAGTACATATACAGAAGAGAAAAATTTTAAAAATGCTTTCTTCTCGAAAACTAAAAAAAGGTCGTAGAACATACATAGGGATGATTTGGATGGGCATCTAGGATGCCTTCGGATAGGATACGAGGCATCTAGGTTTTCCTTTTGGACGTCACTTTTTGGGCCACCCTGTACTAAATCCAACCATTGGTTGGTTCATATTCGTTTTCTCGAGTTTCTGAAACCTATGGTTCATAATTGCAATGAATCGAGATCTCTAGCCAACCCCTGTTACTTCTGGGGGGGGGATCCCTTCAGACGCCCGAAAATGAGTAATTTTTCATGCATTTTTTCAATCGAGATAAAATAATCGCCTCATTTAAAATTTTTGTCATTATTTTATTACAACTTTCAAGTGTTGAAAAAAAATGATTTTTCAAACAAAACAAAATGGCGGCGTTTTGAGGTATTCCTTCAGGCGTCTTTTGAAAAACTGCTCATGTTGTAGCTCAAAAGGTATTGATCGATCTGGCTGAAATTTTGGAATGTTTCTTACTACAACATTAATGGAAGGATTTACCTAAAGTTTTAAGGTTATTGCGTAAATAAATTACTTTTTTGGAGTAAAAATCGTCGAGAAAATGGTCAAAAATATGAAAATTTCATTACACAGCCTACTTCATTTTCAATTCCATACTTTTGTACATTTTTATAGGTATATCCTTCCAACAATGTTGGATGTATAGTGAATGTATAGTGAGCAACCTCCCAAAATTTCAGCCAGATCGATCAATAACTTTTCAGCTATAACATGAGCAGTTTTTCAAAGTACGCCTAACGGAATACCTTGTAACACCGCCATTTTGTTTTGTTTAAAAAATAAAAAAATTAACACTTGAAAGTTGTAATAAGATAATGTCAACATTTTTAAAAGATGCGATTAGTTTATCACTTTTAAAAAAATGCTTGAAAAACGACTCATTTTCGGGGGTCTAAAGGGATTTCTTCGCTTGAGTCGGTTTTGCATGGAATGCCTCGTGTCTACTCATTACAGAATACGCACCTTGCAGTAGCGAATATTTTAGACACACACACACACACACACATATATATATATATACAGGGTGGACGTTTTAATGTAACCACCCCAAATATCTCCGTTGCCCTTTAGAGTGACAAAAAAAAACCCAACAAACCCAAACAAACCCAAAATATTTTGGTGAAAAATCCTTTCAAGGTCATGATATCATAGGTCGTTGAATTCGTCTGAATATCAGCTACAACATCTTAATAAAAAAAAGACATGTTCCTATTTGAAATACCATTGATGACCTTGAGAATGCAAAAAATACGACCTTGACAAAAATGAATTTTTCACCACTGTACCAGCCCTTCGAAATCAATCAAATTACCTTGTTACATTTTTTTCGTCACTAAAGTCAACCGAGATATTTGGGGTGGTCACGTTAAATGGTCCACCCTGTATATATATACCCACCTATATATATATATATATATATATGTACACGCTTTGCGCATTGTTCTTACGCGTAGAACGTGGCGGTTTCTCGCGAGAAAGTGCCCCCGCCGAGGGGCAAGAGAGACCCCTCCGGATCCGTGACGATATTTATGCCAGTTTTTTTTATTGCACTTTACCCCGAGAAGAGAATGGAAACAATATGTCACAGGTTGGTGGGACGAGGGTGGTACGCTGTTTTCGCCCATCCGACGAGAAAACGAGGGCAGGGGTAACTCTCGACCTCTCGTTCTTGCACGCATAGCCGGGAGCTGTGGCAACCTAACGTTAATATTCCAATGCCTTTACGGTACGGATTACAACGCGTTAAGGAATGTGCAAATCATGGAGCTTGTACCTTTGTGTGATACGTACACGTACGTTTGTATTTTTGTATCCCGGTGGGGTAGCAAAATTGAAATTTCTGGGAGCTGCTTTTTCTTGCCGAAGGAGTGAAGAATCTACTTGAAGGTGTCGAATTTAATAAAAGGAGCTTGGTAGTCGGCGGTGGTGGACGCGTGGCTGTGGCGATAGGGTGTTAGGAAGCGAAGGCCTGGGCCAATACTTGGATGGGTGACCGTTTGTGCAGTGGCGCCCACTGTCGAGCGGGAGGTAGTTTTGCTGTTTTGTATGGTGCAGGTGACTGAAACTCGGTGATTATATAGACTCCTGTGTCTTTGAGGATATCAAAATATAGCAAAAGGGAAGGCTGTGAGATCGTGAAAACGTTGAAATTTTTTTTTTTCTACAAATTGTAATTTCGTGACGAAACATTCCATGACTATTTCTTGACATTCTTTTAAAACGAAAATAAATCGACGTATCATGTCCGAACACCCAAACAAAAACGAATCGAAGTATCATATGCAGATACCCAACGAACCCAAACAAAACCACAGCGCAGTATCATGTTCGAAACGTTTTTGTCTCTTTCTCAAACAGATGATGATTGATTTTTTTTCTCAATACAATTCTGAGATAATCGAAAAACCATTTTTTTCCGTTCTCAAACAATTCATGTTTAATTTTTTCTCGATACAGTTCTGTCATAACCCAAAAACCATTTTTTTCTTTCTCAAACAAATGCAGTTAATTTTTTTCTGAATACATTTCGCAGATAATCCAAAAACATTTTTTTTTCCTTTCTCACACAGACGATAATTTTTTTCTCATTACAGTACTGAGATAATCCAAAAATCATTTCTTTCTCATCTCGAATAATTAATGTTTAATTTATTCTCAGTACAGCTCTGAGATAATCTAAAAACCATTTTCTCTCCTTCTTAAACAAATAATGTTTCATTTTTTCTCGATACAATTAAAACCTAAAACAAAAACCATGTTTTTCTTCCTCAAACAAATGCTGTTCAATTTATTTTCTATATATTTCGAAGATAACTGTGAAACATTTTTTTTCTCACACCAATGCTGCTTAATGTTTCCTCAATATAGTTCTAAAGTAAGGCAATAACAATTTTTTTCTTTCTCAAACAGATGATTCATTTTTTCTTAATACAGTTGAAAGGTAACCCAAAACTATTTTTTTCCTTCTCAAAAAAATAACGTTCAACCTTTGTTCGATAAAGTTCTGTGATAGCCTCAAAACCCTTTTTTCCTCAAACCCATAAAGTTGATATTTTTTCTCGACAGTTCTTAGGAAATCCAAAAACCATATTTTTCCCTCCTCACCCAAACAACTTCACTCCAAACCCAAACAAACAATTAATCTTTAATTTTTTCTTGGCACAATTCTGAGATAACCAAAAAACCGTTTTTTTTTCTCTTTTTCAAGCAGAATGATTAATTTTTCTCCATACGCTTTGTCACATCCGGAAGAGATGAGAGCATAATTTTTTCGTTTCCCTCTTTGTTGCCTACGCCTAGCGCAATAGCACGGGATGAGGGTAAAAAAGGGGTAGTGCGTGGGAAAGAATAGAATTAAGGAATTGACGCGATATTTCGGTATTGAGGAATAATTCGACAGAATTGGTGTACGATTGACACTATGTTGTTTATTATAAGATTACTAGACGGGTTGAAGCGATTAGGCCTACGATGAATGCAGAATATTGCACGTTGAATATTGAATATTGAAGAATGAATACAGAAAAGAAAAAGGTATGGTTAACTTACATTGGTTGTGTTTGACGCTCGGTCGCTCGCTCGCTCGCTTGGGTGGATATTTGTTGTCGCTCGCTTTACAAGGGCCTTCGCTCTTGGCCTGGTGCGCTCGCTGGTACAATTGCTAATAAGATGCTCGCAGGATTTTACGCTGGACGTGTGTATACTCGACGTGTTTACTACGACGGGCACTACGCGTAGATAGAAATATGAACGGCGCGCAAGGTCGATGAATTGAGATTGATATTCACGGACTGATGATAAAAATTATACAAGTGTAAAATAAAACTTTTGTGACTCGAAAAATGAAGACGGTTCGTATGAAGGATAATCAGAGATATTCGTTAGGCTTCTGGGTTAAGACTTGATGTAAGGAGTGATTCGATGGACGGAAACCTTGGTTAACAGAAAACTGAGCTCTGAATTTAATGAAGATTGTCGGAAGACTGGGATTGAGACTTGATAGAAGAACTTGAGTCGATGGTAGTTGACGGGAGACTAGGATTGAGAATCGATATAAGAACTTGATGTGATGGTGGTTGACGGGAGAGTGCTTCGATCTTTTGCACACTGACCCTTCTTGGTTCGCATGCGAATTTTTAGAGTGAGTGGGAGACAATCTTTGGTTTCTCTTCTTAGAAATAATGGCGCTGGTGGAAGGGGCAATTTCGCTTTGTTAACGGAACGTGCATAAGGTGTGTAGTCGAAATTCGCGCTAAGTCGTTCGCGATAGCGCGGCGACCGTTTGATTCGGACGGCCGGATGTTTTCATACTCCGCTCTGGTTACCGGGTCGAATCATGCAGACTTCTCTTTGTCCCCATGCGGATGGCTAGCGTAAAGTTTTTGGAGTGAGTGCCTGTTTGATATTTTTGAGCTGCGGCTTTTCGTGGAATATTTGCCTGAGATCATGTTTTTGTTGAAAGCCAATGTGATAGGAAAAGTCAATGACTGTGGCGGTGCTGCTATCGTGTATACATCGCTATGATTTGAATATGCTCGCGGAACGTACGCAAGTTCCGTTTAACGCTGCTACGCGTCTTATTCTTAGATTTATACATTTAATACGCTTCGGACGGCAAATGAGGATATTGGGAATAACCGAGATGAAAAAAACCTAGATGAGAGAAGGGACATTCGCTAGGATGTAACAGCTTATATAAGGAGTACAACTTTCCAGTGACCGTTTTACTTAGAGAGCCACTGCGGCCGAAGTAGTGGCCCTGGCTCAATAAAAAAAAGTGGCATTTTAAACTAGAGGCTCTGCCAATGTAAACAATTTAAAAAAACTAACGGACACGTGTATGCATTATAAAGTTATTGGCACTCAAACATGGCAACCTACGAGCCGAATTCTCAGCATTTGCGGGAGGTTATGATTTACTTCTTCAACGTCGAAAAATCTGCGGCTGAGGCCCACCGTTTGCTTGTAGATGCTTACGGGGAGGATTCTATTAGTGAGAAAACGTGTCGGCGGTGTTTTCAACGCTTCAAAAGTGGAGATTTTGAAGTCGAGAACCAGCATGGTGACGGAAGGCAGAAAGTTTTTGAAGATGCCGAATTGGAGACCTTGCTGGACCAGGATTCGTGCCAAACTCAAGAGGAACTCGCCGAGACGTTGGAAGTAACCCAGCAAGCAGTTTCAAAACGCCTCCGGGATATGGGTATGATCCAAAAGCAAGGAAACTGGGTCCCGCATGAGTTGAAGCCGAGAGACATCGAGCGCCGATTTTTCACCTGTAAACAACTGCTCCAAAGACAACAAAGGAAGGGATTTTTGCACCGGATTGTGACTGGAGATGAAAAGTGGGTTTACTACGATAATCCTAAACGCCGAAAATCATGGGGACTGCCTGGTCATATTCCATCATTGACGCCCAAACCGAATATTCACGGATCCAAAGTGATGCTGTGTATCTGGTGGGACCAGCTGGGCGTTGTGTACTATGAGCTGCTCAAACCATCCGAAACCATCACAGGGGAACTCTACCGACGTCAGTTGATGCGCTTGAGTAAGGCACTCGAAGAGAAACGGCCACAATTCAACGAAAGACAGGACAAGGTGATACTGCAGCATGACAATGCCCGACCCCATGTTGCAAATGTCGTGAAAGAGTACTTGGAAACGCTGAAATGGGAGGTTTTATCCCACCCGCCGTACTCTCCAGACATTGCCCCTTCCGACTATCACTTGTTCCGGTCAATGGCACACGATTTGGCTGAACAGCACTTCGGTACTTACGAAGAAGTCAAAAATTGGGTCGATTCCTGGATTGCCTGCAAGGACCAAGACTTTTATCGACGCGGGATTCGAATGCTACCTGAAAGATGGGCCGAGGTCGTAGCTAGCGACGGGCAGTACTTTGATTAAAAAATATGTAGCCACTTTTTTATAATAAAGCCTTAAACTTTTGAAAAAAATGGTCACTGCAAAATTGTACTCCTTTTAAGATAACCCAAAAACAAATTTTTCCGTCTCAAACAAATGCTGTTTAATTTTATATCGATGCATTTCGAAGATAACCCAAAAACGTTTTGTTTTATTTCTCAAAATGGTGATTAATTTTCTCTCCTTACACTTGAAAGATAACCCAAAGACCAATTTTTCCTTTCTCCAACACATGGTGTTTGATTTTATCTACGTTCCGAAGACAGCCCAAAAAAGTTTTGTTTTCTTTCTCAAAAAGATGACTGAGTTGTCTAGATACACTTCTCGCATAGCCCGAAAACCGTATTTCTCAACCCAATTCCGGGAATTCACGACCTTTCATACGTCTACGAGTATTACTTAATTTGAGTTTCGAATGAAACTCGATTAATTTGATCCCGTAATCGCTGTGTGTATACTATTCATACCGTGAGGGAGAGCGCAGAGGGGATGAAGTGCCGCAGTGAACGAGTCCGAGATAGAGGGATATACAAGTGCATATCGATTTCGTTGTCGTTTTCGAGAGGGTCGAAGATCCTCGAAAAGGGACGACGACTACGAGGAAGCCGAGAGTACGGAAGAAAGGACGACTCGAAGGCCTCTGGGCTGGTAAAAGGGCAAAGGCTATAAGTAACGGACCGTCTGGTGGAAAGCGCTCGAGGGCGAGGCAGTGATTTAGAGAAATTAAAACTTTAATTCATGTTCGGCGTTCTTCCCCCACCCCTGTCGCTCTCCCGATGTCGCTGCTTCTCTCCAGGGGTGTTTTCCAGAGAGAGAAATTCTCCTGCCGATCTCCTTCGGGGCTTTCCTCCCCCTCGACCCTCCCGCGGATTTGATCCTGTCGAGTTGAAGAAAGATCGAGCCCAGAGTGGCTAAAGCAGTGACGGAGCCGAAAACGCCAAATCCCAAATACCACGCTCGAGAGTCGCGAAAAACAGTCGGAGTATAAACCCCCACGGGTAAGTAGTCGGGAAGGAGAGAGAAACAGGACTCTCTCTCTCTCTCTCTCCCTCCCCCCTCCCTCTCTCTTCCGCTCTCGCATTCCCTTTTTCGGTCTCCACTGTGCCTCAGAGAGCTACTAATAAAGCATCCACGAGCGAAAAGCAGTCCGGCTCTATGATCTATCGACGAAAATATATCACTCTTGAGAGCAACCCCCCCCCCCCCGACCTCCCTCCACGCTCCCTTTCTGCCGCTGTACGATGTGGCAGCAGCGGGCCAAACTTTTCTCCAGGACTCGAAAAAATAAAAAAAATCATTTCTGAGCAAGAAATAGAAAAAAAAGTTCCGCAAACTCGCAGACGAATAAAAACGATATATACGGACGGGATAGGCAATATGGCGGATTTCGTGTAAAGGAAACGTCCCTCTCTCAGTCTATCTTCCTATCCGTGCCCTTTTTACTTTCAGCTTGCACCCTCTCTCTCATCTCGCTCAGGTATTCGGAATTATTTTATCATACGTCTTAGAGCGAATGAGGAAAGAATATGCTACACTTTTCCCGCATTAGCATAACGGCCTCTCTTGTATTCTCTCGGAGCTGCGCGGATTCAGCCTGTTTATTCACGTTTGTGAAACATGATTCAACGCTTCTGCGGTAGAGCGAAAAAAAAATTAAAAAATCGTGTCAGGAAAATGTTCATGGCGGATTAAGGACGCTTGATATAAATCTGTAGAATTAGATTCGCAGACTGGTTTTGAATAGTGAAGGTAGTTGCGCATCGCAAAGAACGAAAAAAAAAATTGGAAAAAAGGAAGTACTCCGTCAAAAAATTGCATTTTCCAAAGATATTTTTATTCGATAGTATCACCTTTTATCTATATTCCCTGAAAATTTCATTAAAATATTCCTAAAATTGAATGAGCTGCATTTTCCAACAGTCGGTCGGGCGAGCGATAGCAGCACCATACTTCAAACTTTGAACGCGTCTTTCTCGAAACACTGTGTTCAAAGTCGGTGGACATAATATCTCGAGAACCACTTGATAGATCATTTCCAAATTTACGGGACGTACAATGAGAAACATTTTAAGGTCGTTGACGATCTGACTTTTTTCAAATGGATTTTTATTTTTTGATAGGGACGTGAACATGACAAATGTTTTCATCGATTTCGTATACTCGCGTTTCAATTGGTCGACACGTTGATAAAAAAAAATGCTTTTAGAAATCGACGATCGTCAACGACTCGTATTTATTGTTAACTTGAGTAACCCTTTGGTTTTTAGAATTCGGATGAACCGTTTAAGCTGGAGAGTGTCCACCGCCACACGTCGCGAAACATTTTTTTATTATCTACCGGCGGCCATATTTTTCTGTATATTGAGCTGGTTTCTTTCAAAGGCTCTTAATATATGTACCTTAGTGTTTAAAAAAATGCGTTTCTATTCCATCAACCGTTTCCAAAAGAAAAAAATCGGAATTTTGCCATTTTTTCAGGCCTCTAGATAGATGTTGTCACTTAATTCAGTAGTCATAGTAATTCGAACTTCGATTAGTATTCACGGCGTTCTAGTTGGTAAAATAAAGCGTCCTGTACGGGCGCAGGTTTTCGGCAGTTTCCCTGTGTCCTCGTGCGAATCCGAGCGTGATGCATTAGAAAGAGATGGGCGGCAGGCAGCACTCTGGGGGTCGTCGCTGAGGAACTGGAAAGAGTGTCGTGACAGGAGTGGAACAAAAGTGAAGTGCTGAGGTCGTAAAAGCCTACAAGGGCATACATAAAAACATCAAAATAATACCTACACTGTATTCTTCGGAAACCCCTACATGGACAACTATTTCCTAATAGATCATTACCGGCGCGTTTTATGGTCGTAATATCAGAAAATGATCTCTTTTTTCCTCATTCCTTTGCCCTGTACAAAACAAATTCATAGCTTTCAATATGCGGTAGATGTGCGGGCAAGGGGAGAGAGGGAGAGAGGCAGAGAGGCAGAGAGACAGAGGGGGAGAGAGAGAGAGAGAGAACACAGAGAACGCATCGAAAATCTCGCCTCTGGCAAGATTTACAGATCCGCATGCATTTTAAAGGGGAAAACTCGAGCGCGCTTATATTGAGGGTATGGGCAGTAGAAACGGACAGTGCTGCACGGACCGTGGCTGGACTTCTCTATGTCCCTATTTGCACAGAGGACAGATAAAAATTCAATACCGAATTCCCCTCCGTTTCAATAAAACTCTCTCCCTTTCTCTGTCTCTCGCGCACACACAAACACACACACACGCGCGCGCGCGCGAACGCATGAGAACAACTCTGTGTGCTTTTTTTCTGCGATATCGTTGGGACAAGCAGCGTGAGTAAATGCCAAGCGAATGCTTATTATTTGTCTCTGAACCGTATGTACCTATTTGTATTTGTACAATGTACGGTACCGATATACATATGTAATACGCTATCTTCCGGATCTCTCCCTCTCCCTCTCTTTCACTTGTCTGCGTCCCTCGCCCTCTCTCTCTCTCTCTCGCTCTCTCTCGTGCTCCTCTCCTTCTCTCTCCGTCTCTCGTTCTTCTCTCTCTCTTTCTCTCTCTGTCTTCTTCTGCGCAAAGGCAGAGAAAGGGTGGTAAAGAATTTCACTCGGAATTTTGTTCGCGCAGAAGCTTTTTCCGATAAATCTGTATTTTCCTGTGTTACTAGAGGGGGAGAGAGAGAGCGCGCGCGATATAGGAGATAACAAAAAAATCATACGAGGAAAACGAGGAGTCTCGCCGAGCAATACTCTCGCGGTTTTGGGCGATGCATAAACATTATGCATGACCTCGAAGGATTTGTCGGCGAGCATTCTTTTTCCATATTCCTCTTAGGCTCTGTACCCGCCCCCGCCCCCATACGCCTTCTCCGTTCCCGTCTCCCTCGTTCTTTCGTTTTCCCTTTTAGGGCGTCCACCACCAATAAATTCCTATCATCGCTCGAGTCTCGCAGGTATACGCCTCTCTCCCTCTCTCTCTTTCTCTCTCTCTCTCTCGTCGCTTTATCGTACATAAATCACATCATAATATGGAGCCGAATTGAATTCAACGAGTAAATATGGCTCTCGAATAATAATAATGATAACGATTATGATTTATCGTGAATTATAATAAACCTTGAAACGACTGACAAATTCTGATCAGTTCGTTTTTCGTTCTATTCAAGCCAAAACCATGGCGACGACGTATTTCAATGTTTTTGATTTAGAAAACATTAGATGCGGGCAATTTGAATAAAGATTTCGAGACTCAATCGTATCGATGGCATTGAACAATAATTTTTGCGATTAAATTCTCGAATAGATAGGATGGAAACTTCGCATAGATGGAGAATGAGAGAAGGACAGAGGGGAAGCGAGTAAGGGCATCGGAAATGCATGAACGACATGGCATAAAGCCTCTTACACGATTATTCGACGCTCGTAGACGTCTTAAGGGTTGGCCCTGTGTAGGTAAGAGTTTCTTCTCTGGTATCTGTAAATACATATATATGAGAAAAAGACTATTTGAACCCTTTACATCCATGTAATGTTAACTGGTAGCACATCTGGCTTTTTTGAGGACGGTCCTCGAAATAACATATCTACGAAACGTAAGGTCTACCACCTTATATATATATGTCTACAAACGAATAAATATATATATCTGTAAATTGCAACGAACGGAGCCGCGGGTCGTTCGGGCCACGGATCGTCGGTACCGCGACGAAATGCATAAATACATGAGCGCCATAGCTCCAAGCAGAGCCCTCGAACGACAGAGAAAGAGAGAGAGAGAGAGAGAGAGAGAGAGAGAGAGACTCTGTGCCGTCGAATGTCGAAAGAGGACCACACACGAAGCACTAAGGCTCCGTATGTATTGCACTCGGTAGAAGGGCTCGAAGGGGATGAATCGGGATGTGGAAAGGGCAAAAATAGTCACAATAACGACGACGAGAAAAATAGCCCGCATACGAGGCCAAGAGACGGATCAAAAAAGAAGAAATCTAAAAAGGCGTCAGGGCTCTCGCAACTTTCCGAAATACGATCTATGCAAAATCATCCCTTCCTTTTCTATGCAACAAAAATTGTGCACCGAAACTAACAGCTCGGAAATTTAAAAAAAAAACGATACCTAAGAATCACGAAAAACAAAAATGATGGCAAGGTGAATAGCTAAGTATCCAATCATTAACGTTTCTCAACTGAGTTTCATGTCAACCCTTATAAGGAGGTGGATTTCCTTGCTTTGTGTGCAACGGAAATTGTGCGCCGAAATTGACAGCTCGGGAATCAAGCAAAAACCGACATCCACGAGTGACAAACAAAAAAATGATGGCAAGGTAGAATTGCCAAGTCTTCAATTGTTAACGTTTGTCAAGTAAGTTTCATTGTCAACCCTTTGGAGGTGGTGGATTTGCTTGTTTCGTCGTAACGTAGTAACCATCATCGCGAACGTCACGTTTATTTCACACTGCGCGAGACGAGAAGTAGACTTCGCGGAATCTCCGAGATTTCCCAGTGAGAGGGCATTCCAGCCGGAATTACTGTCACGCGAGTAATTACGCGCGAACCTATATCGTGCAAGCTCTAGATGCGAGCGTGTGGAAAGCTCTTCTCTTTCTCTCTCCTTCTCTCTCCCCAGGGGGAGTAAAGGGCTGTCGTTGCGCTCTCTCAGACGAGCATCGTAGAAGTGTGTAGAATAACAGGAACGGCAAAAGCATCACGAACTGCCTCTTTGCTGCGTTGCTCAGCTTTGCTCCGCTCGCATTTCCTTCATCCCTATACAAAATCTATGTATATATGCGTGGGTGTGCGTTTATACTCCTTTCTCACGATTCTGCCTGGCAAACCAGAGCTAATAAAAGCCCACAATTACCTCCGGTTTGGGCACCATTTGTCTTGACGCCACTACCACCACCATCGCCTACCACCAGCCCAACCATCGTCTCGTGCCCGATATAATTCACCACCATCCAAGGCAACAACACATTGTTGCCTAATGAGGTGTAAAACATTCCGGTATATCGGACTGTCTGCCAGAGTCTCAGAGCTTCCAACCGATATATATAGGTTGCCATTGCTCTCCAGAAAATTCATCCCCCAAAAGATTCTCGAAGAGCACCCCACGTTCCACGTATACACTGCAAAAACTAGGCCTGTTTGACGTGCGTTCAAAGTGTGTATAAGTAACACAATATAAGGCCAGACACCCGCTGCCATGTTGATTCTACACACTTTTGCATTTGGTAACACGTAATGCGGTAAGATTACAAGCGTGAGTGTGCCATTTTTACGCATTAAGGGGTCTTCTCACTTTAAACGCTAACAAAACGGCTATTTTCATGAATTTTTTTTATAGGTTTATATTATAGATATTTATATAAAAGTTGTTACACTCAATAAAGACACTTTCGAAATACATTTTTAAACAAAATTATTTATTTAAGTCACTGTTTATAAACGAAAATGGTAGTTAAAAAAATTACTAAAATAATTGTAGGTCCACTGATGAAATCACGGAGACGGATCATCCGAAACAAAAAAATCAAACGGTTTTAGATTCAGTATGTTAATGGCTATAGCGCATATTATACGATTTTTGATATATGCAAAAATAACAAAATGGCCGTAATTTTTCAAAAAAGAAGAAAAAATGTGTTTTTTCACCATTTTTGTAAAATAAATAGTAAATATTAACATTGAAAAAAATCCCTGATATGCGCTATAGCTATAGTTGTAAAGAATATGTGGTTAACATTTCATAAGGAAAAACGTTGTTTCGAGAAAAACACGTTTAAAATTTATTTGGGTTACATGAGTACATGAGTTACATGAGTTTTTTTTATGTATTTCGAAAGTGTATTTATTAAGTGTAACAACTTTGACATCAATATCTATAATATAAACCTATCAAAAAAATCATTAGAAATGCCTTTTTTGGTGTCTAAAGTGAGAAGACCCCTTAAGGGGCTATACTGGTGTGAACGCTGAAAATTCGGGTGATTTTCGGGAATTTTTTGGAAGAAAAGTACTCAATTAAATGTTTTCGAAAATGAAGAATATATTTGGCTATATTTGATCTATATAACAATTTTTTCATAAAAAAATATTGAGATCCAAGCGACTTATGCGCTGCCTTCGGAGGCGCCAAAAAAAAGTTCCTCCACTGCCGACATAGTTCCGGCCGAGTGAGTAACTGAAACCGAAAAAGGAAAAAATGTCGTTAAACTGGAAGGTATTTCCTGTACAATGACGTAGGATTTTCGAAAAATATCAAAACCTAACAAAATGGCGTAGTTACGAAAAAAAAGTATGTTTTCTTGCCTTTAAAATGGTCGTTTTATTCAATGCCAAATCGTCAATTTTCATCCAATTAAAAATATCCTACGTCATTGTAGAGTAGATATATTCAAGAGTACTCAGTTCGAATTTCAAGTCAATGGGATTTGAGTTACAATATCAGCAAATTTGAAAAATCCCATTTCGAAAAAAAATGTGTTTAAAGATTTAACTATCGAATTTTGCAAGATAAAATGATATAAATAATAATAATATTCTTGAAAGAATAAACCGTCGAAAAAGGCTATAAAAAAGATTTTTTGAGTGTCACACTGGTATAGCCCCTTGAATTATTACACACTTTCGTAGCTGTCCCCATCCATAACACGCTTATTCGAACATACATAAAGTGTGTAGAATCAACACACAAGACGCATATTTACACACATTGGACTAAGCAACACACGAGCAAAAATAACACAGGAGAAATCACCACAGTTAAGTGTGTTAATTGCGAGTTATTGATCGTGTGTTTTAAAAATCATCTTGGTTACGGCATCACGTGAAACTCATTCGTTGATTTGACATCGATTGATTAACCGGTTAATTGAAGACCACATGTGGTCGTAACTTTTTGTTTCATTGATAGATTATTTTTGAGCTTGTCACGTGGCAGAAACTGAAATTGGAATCTACTTTCCAAAACCTCGATAGATACATTGAATCTCTAGCGACGTATTTTTGTTTCGAGGCCATCCCCGACAAGCAAAAAGCGGTCGTCATCTTGACGCTGTATGAGAACCTAGCCTATGCGGACACAAGAAAAACAGTGACAACTCTCATACATCCTACAGAGTAATATATAAATACTGTTGAGTTCGGTTCAATAAATGCATATATCTTGACGATAAAAAGCTTTTGTTATTCAATTTATTATTCCAACGCATCCCATGCAAATACAGTACTGCAAAAATAAGTATGTCGTTTTTACACACTTTGAGTGTGTAAATGGCTGTAGACACTTTTTACACGTTTTAACGTGTGAAACAAAATAACACACATAAGTGTGTTGTGTGAACGTATCTATTCGTGTTATTTTTACACAGTTATTTTTCACACTCGTCAAAACGTGTAAAAAGTGTCTACGACCATTTACGCACCTAAAGTGTGTAAAAACAACACATTTGTTGTTGCGGTTTATAGGTCGATATTATTAGGTTACTGGGTGGATATAGACGGGAAAATTTGGAGGGGGTTCGACTTCGAGAATCGTCCTCATAGTAGCCTAATATCCCGTTACTCAACATTACGCGAGCCTCAATGTCTACAAAATCCCTTTCAGATGCTTAAAATCACTTCTAGATGTCACAAGAATCAACGAATCTGAACCAATTTTGAGAACCTTAAGGGGCCAGTCCACTTTGGAGCCACGAAAAAAGGCTATTTTCGCGATTTTTTTTTAGCATTTTATAAAAGCTATGAATATAAAAGTTGCTGGGCTTGATGAATAAAGTCTTGAAATACATTTTAAAAAAAATGTAATTCATTTTTATTCATTTTCAAGTACAAAAACTATAGTTTAACGTAACGCCTCAAAAATAGGTGGGCTAGGTAGCTCTATTGCAACTCGGCAACGGCAACTCGAAACAAAAAATTCAAAGTCCATTTGATTCAGTATGACACCCGCTACAAAATGACCGTCGGATATAAAGTTTTATTAAAAAAATAAAAAATGACAGATGAAAAACGAAAAAGTAATAAAACGCGTTTTTTTGCAATTTTTCACAAAAAAAAGAGTAAAAATAAAAAATGTTAAACCATCGAGGATCATCTTGTTGCGAATCATGTTTACAATATGTGGTTCAAATTTCACGAGAATCGGTTTACTAGTTTTTTCGAGACGTTTTTTCGAGAAAAACGTGTTTGAATCTTATACTATAAAAAAAACTCTTACCTAAACTCAATCGGCAATTCCTGCACCGTACAAAATCCCGTCTGATTGCTCATCATCGTTGATTTCTTTAAGTCTTGCTTGCTTTCAATGTTTGAAATTTTCAAAGTGGACTGGCCTCTCAATACAGGCGAATGTGCTGTCAGCCATCCGTACATAAAAATAAACGGGTCCAAAATGTCCTTTCCCCATGGATATAAATATATCTATACACAGTATGCGAAGCCACAGTGATTTGCGACGATAAAGCCGCATCGACAGGCGACGCACGTGTTTCCACACAAACGCACACCCATGCTGTGCAAAGAACGTCACGGGGGTGCAAAACGTGTAAGGTACACACAAAAAGGGGGTAGAGCTTTTTCTCCTTTCTACACGCCCGCAAGAGAGAGTGAGCGAGAGAAAAGGTTATGATATATTTGTAATCATGTTACCTCGTACGTGACCTTCCATTACAACTGCTTCTCGATAACAAATTGTTACACAGAATACGGACTCGTGGAGGCGAAAGAAAGAGACCTTCTTATTTCACTTTATGGGCTTTTCGAGCCCTTTCCTCGCTTTTTTTTATGCTTCCTTCTTCATTTCTTCTCACCCACGAGGTTTACGGCACCCTCGTGGATATCCTCCACGATCATGAGAGCACTTCGGGGACAATAGTAATTTTTATTGTGGCATATATATATATATATATATGTACATATATATCTCGCGATTGAGTAAATTCGATTTATGGATTCGTTTACGGTGCAACAACGAGCCATAATTTAACAGGATCACACGGAAAAGGAAGTCACGTTCCCTGTAGAAAAATGCCAACGTGCATGCTTGCGAATGTGAAACCGCGCGAAATTTTGCACATGGAGGAAAACGTTGTGTCACGAGAATGGGTACACTCGCGCCCTCTGGCATTATTAGCATTATAATTATTATTATAATAATGATTATGTAGGAGCAGCTTTCTCGCGGTGGTATATATGCGTAAACGTAAGGGACAGTTTATATTCCGCGCTCATTTGAGAATTTAGTGCCCGTACGAGGCCTCCGCTATGTACCTTACCCTACCCCCACTCCCCCCCTGCACAGCACAAGCAACCCACCCCCAACACGTTCTCACGGCAAGAACTCGCGACCGTGACTCTCTCTCTATCTCTCTCTCTGCCTGTCTCTCGTATAGTTATACGCATGTACTACGTACGCGTTCTGCTCTTTAGACACTTGTAGTTTGGATGTGAATGTACGTGAGTAAGACAGAGAGAGAGAGAGAGAGAGAGAGAGAGAGCCCACCAGTTCGCCCTTAAATCAGACTAGATTTGTTTGCGCCCGGATGCCGCGGCAGATGCTACCAGCGCTCGCGAACCACCCCCGACCATCCATCCCTTTGTTGGAGTTTCATCCACCCGCGCGATTTGGTGCACAGATATTATGCGGAAAACACCGCATTTTCCGCCCGCGTAAAGATAAACGTGCACCACTTTACGGTGGATAACACGTGTATCGGCAATTCAAGGTCGAATTAAGGTGGTACGAGAACAATAGCGAGTCAAAAGAGATTTCCACCGTGGCATCTACGCTGCAAAATCAAATGTGTTGTTTGTACACACTTTAGGTGTGTCAATGGCCGTAGACACTTTTTACACTTTTCAACATGTGTGAAAAATAACGGTGTACAAGTAACACGGATAGATGGGTTCAAACAACACACGTGTGTTATTTTTTTACACACGTTAAAACGTGTAAAATATATCTACAGTCTACACACCTCAAAGTGGGTAAAAACAACACACCTATTTTTGCAGTACTGTATATACATGGGAATTAGAGATTGAATAACGAAAGCTTTTTATCGTCAAAATGTATGCATTCATTGAACTGAAGTCAACAGTAAGTTTATAATAATCTGTAATATGTATGAGAGGTGTTACTGTTTTCCTTGTCTTCGCATAGGCTAGGTTCTCATACAGCTCCACGATGCTAGCAGCTTTTTGCTTGTCGGTTATGGCCTCGAAACGAAAATACGTCGCTAAAGATTCAATGCAGCTATCGAGGTTTTGGAAAATAGTTTCCAATTTCAGGTTCTTCCACTTAACGAAGTAAAAAATGATCTACCAATTAAACAAAAAGCTGAGACCAAATGTGGTCTTCAATTAACCGGTTAAAGGGTTATGTACAGTCGGGAGGCCCAAGAAAGTCGATTTTTCAAGAATTTTTCTTGCGAGGACCTTTAAATCTATCAACGTAAAAATTTGTATATATATTACGGTAACTTTTAATAATATTTAAAAAAAAAATATTTGTGATAATAATTATTTTAAAAGCTGCTGTAGCTGATCTCTGTGAGCACCTCTAAAAAAAGGCGTCTTGCGGTGAGCACTATATCTCTGGACTGGATCATCTAAAATAAAAATAAAACCACAAATACTTCGTTAATATAATGGATTATCTTGTAGTTAATCGAAGGAATAAGCAAAATAATAATTTTTTTTTGTCCACTTTTAACCCATACATTTTACGCTTTATCATTTCTTAATTAACCTCGCGAAAGCTCTAGCCGACCAATGGATATTTAGTGGTCCCTCGAAAGCTTCAAAATTTGCAATTTTTTTCCTCTTTTCACTCTTAAATTTGACGCTTTGTAAAATTTTCAAAACAATTGAGCCTCGTTTCTATAGAAACAGATTTTTCAAATTTACCTCACACTTCTTACCCAAGAATTATAATCTTTGTTCTCATAAAATAATTCTTTAAAGCTCTGGTCCGTAAGAAAAATTAGACGCCGTTTTATACGTAAAACTGAAATGGCAGCTGTTTTCCGCGCATCGTGATGCGTCCCACAGTTGGTCTCGTTAGTCAAACGGCAGGACAATCGTAGATGTACTCTGTGACGAGCGACGCCATGCTACAATAAATACATAATAACACACATCGTCTAATTGGTGTTTTTTACTAACAATTATAATAAATTATTCATAAAATGTAACACTTGGCAGTTTATTTTGTTTTTATGCTACAAGGAATTACAGTGCAGGCGAGATTTATTTTTTGGCGGAAATTCTGAATTTCGAAAACCTTGAGCGACCATTAAATATTCATTAGCCGGCTACAGCTTTCGCGAGGTTAATTTAAAAATGATAAAGCGTAAAATTCACGGGTGAGAAGTGGACGAAAAAAAATCGATTTTTTGATGAAAATTTGAATTTTTCGGAGTTTTGCGCGACCTCTAAATATTGTTTGGCTGCCCGCTGCTTTGCAACAATTTTTTTTCTTCAATGAAGATAATTGGATTTTGAGAAAAAGGAAAAAAAGAGCTCAAAATTGTGTCGCTCTAATATACACGGCTTATGTGCCTCATCTGTATCGCATCAAAAAGCTTCAGCGGCGATCTGATGATCAAGCACGTGCTCGTGCCGCTTCAAAGCCACGGGCACTTCCGAATGAGTTTTAATCTTTCGTCGCATTACTGTCGTTACTCACGAAGAAGATCGCGCATCACAAAGTTGTAGTAACGTCCCGACTACGGCTGTATGCAGCGACAAGGGCTTATTTGTCGGTGAATTTTGGTGCTCCCTAAGTCTCGTCGTTGTCACTATGACGCTATCGATCCGCGTCTCGTGGGTGTTCTCTCCTATCGTCTCGTCGGACCGTCTCGTCGGTTGGTCCGAGGACCAAACCCTACTTAAACTACCCCTTTCGTAGCTACCCTCTCCCCCCGCGAGGAACGCCTTTCCCTCCCTCTACGGTTCACCCGTCGCCTCGTGTCGTGACCCTTCGCAGACCTTTCTGCTATAAATTACTCCTCGGTATCCGAGAAATATCAAAATAATTTTTCTATTTTCTTTTCATTTTTTTTTTTCAAAGCGGTGAAAGGAAGAATTATTCTTTAAACAACCCCTATATGGGAAACTGAGGAGCTCCTTTGTGGCTACCTCGTTGCGGATGCGAAAATCCTCCTGGCATGCTATCCGGTCCCCTTTTTCTGTTTATCTTTTCCTCTCTCTCCCTTTCTCTCTCTCTCTCTCTCTCTCTCTCTCTCTCTCTCTCTCTCTTTCTCTCTCATTCTCGTGTGGCCCTATAAATCAGTGGAAATTTGTTATGCCCGGCACGCAGATGGTTTTGTTATATGAAAATATGTGCCCGTTGCGCGAGCGGCGCACACGCCGCACATCGTAGGGATGTTGCGGGTGGGATTCGAGAGGGGGTGTAAGTATCCCTCTCGGTAAAACACATCCCTTATACCTTGCCGCGCACCCCTCGTGCGCCTGAATACGCACACACGTCCATATATATATATATATATATATATATATATATATATATATATATAACCTTGTTGGGTTTTCTCCACGGGGCGTCATGCTGTTTCGCCCTCGGGCTATCTTTAATTACGCGAGAACGAGGCCGGTACAACTTATACATTAGAAGCGTGAATACATTTTTTTTAAATTATGCAAGACGTTCTGTGTTTGTTAATCAAATTCGGCGTCTTACGGCAAGGGGCCAGTCGAGTATTCGAAAGAATTAAAATAATAGACGCAACGAAACACTTCCGGGCAAAAAAAAGAAAAATTTACTACGACGATGTAACCCCTCAGATATGAGCCTAAAGTTTCAATGGAATATTAATAAACTCCGCGTTCCTTCGCAAAGTGTTAAATCTTGTTTTTCCCCCAATTTTTGTAAGAAGAAACAACGTTGAAACGAAAAATTTGATATCGCTGATTTTTCCATCGGGCAGCCCATAAATCTCAAACTTTTTTCGCACTAGTAGAAATTCAGCTTGGCGGGGAGTTGGAAAAATGTGACGAGTGTGGAGGCAAGATACAAGTGGCTACAGAGCTCGGAGAAATCCCCTTAAATATGTGATCACGACATAAGAAGCTTCTTTGGGACAAGGTTAGCGCGGAGGGCGGAGAGGGACGGAGGAGGAGATTGTCCGGCTGTGCTACAATCGAAGAACCCTATATTTGCCTTAACGTATGAATGTATAGATATACATGTCAAGTCCGATGCTCGAAGATACTTCAACGGAAAAGGACCACTTGAAGAGAAGGGCGGTGAGCTCCCAGCAGTGTTAAATATTTGATTGGGATTCGACGATTGGTTTAAGACTTTTGGTCCCGTGGAGGAGAAGGTATATTACCGTTCACGTTTTAGTATACAGCCGTTTCTCGTACGTCTCGAATGGTCACTCACGGAAGAGAAGAGTACGAGAGAGAGACAGAGGGAGTAAGATGGAACGGAGAAGACCAAGAAATAAGGGGGATGGTAGAACTGTTAAGAGACGGATAGTTAGTGAAGGAAACGAGGGGTGCTTGCGTGGATATATATATATATATATATATATATATATATATATGCACACACATCTAGGCATTCCCCAGAGTCCCTATGGCCCAGCTGTCCCGGTCACAGTGCTTTTTCCTACCATCTATGTATCTCTCGACTCCTACCTACTTTCTCGGACAAAAGCACCTTAGAATACTCATCTGTATATCTGTACTCGGATGACCAAGTTGGTTTTAAAATCATCGAGTACTCTTCACAGCCCTTGGAGAAACTCTTGAGTCTTACCTACGGCAGTCCTTGTCAATGGACTTTTTTTCAACCCTCCGTAAATCAGGGTAATTCTTCTTTTTTTGCGTCGTTAACTCTTCGATTCCACTGGACCTCACGTCAAGACGATTCACCCCTGGAGGCAAAAGTGGAAGCACCCGCAGAGCCTTCAACGCGCTGTCATCTGCCGGAATTGTTGGGAGCTTTTTTTCCATCTCGTCCTTCGTACTTGAGAAAAATTCCGGTAGAACTTCTTTCGGAAATTCAATAGCGGTTGCTGTTTGGGGTTTCGGCTATCGAGGCTCTTCAGTTGTCCATTTCATGATGGACTCCGAATTGAATCGGTTACACGAGTAATGAATGGGTAATTGAATATTGATTGAATAAACGTGGATTGTAGATTTTATGAATCAGATGATATTGAAGTGTATATCCATTTGAAAATATAGACTTGGATTGCACTCGTAGTACAGTCGTGCTGTATATTGGAATCGGAAAAAAATTAAAAGGCTAGTTTTTTGACAGGTGATTTTGTAGGTGCCGCGGGTGCTAAATCCAAGTTTGCCTCAAAATTGAAGTGTAGGGTTTTTTTAGGGGATGAAAGGGGATGGGGGTGGATTAATGCCAAACTACAACCCCTACAAGGTCGGCGCCCGGAGACAAAATGTTCAGAAAAATCCGGGCTTTATTTTTGTCCACAGCGCCGAAGTCGTGAAAGTTCATTTTGGGGGTGAAAAAGTGGGGTGAAATTTTGAAAAATCAGTTTTCATTCGATAACTCTTTAGGAAAAATGCATACCATTTTTGTTCACATGGAAACGGTGGAGCACTTGAAAACACGCGTCGATCGGGTATTTGATCAACCCTCTCCGAAAATATCTTCACCCCAAAAGAATCGTTGAAGTATAAACAAAAATGTTTATTTAATAACTCAAAAACAATCGTTTTTTCGAGGATGGTTTAAATGTAAGAAATGTAGAGAATAATTTTCTCTATATTTTCGTTCCTATGGACCACTCTTGATTTTTGCTTTTTCGAACCCCTCTCAAGGGTTGAAAATTCAAAATAAAATTCCCGGACAGCTATTGACCGAAAATAAAAAGACACGAGTTTGGCGCTGTGGACAAAAATGTAGCTAAGGGTTCAAGCTACAAATTCTTCCACAGCACCGAATGCGTGCGGTCAATAGTTTTCCAAGAATTTCATTTTGTATTTCCAACCCCCGAAGGGGGTTGGGAAATAAAATTCCATGGGTGGTCCATAGAAACGAAAATATAGAGAAAATTATTCTCTACAGTTTGTACATTTGAACCGTACCCGAAAAATCAATTGTTTTTGAGTTATTCAGTAAACAATTTTTCTGGTATTTTAACCATTTTTTTGGGGGGTGAAGATATTATCGGAGAGTGATGATAAAATACTGGATCAACGCGTCTTTTCAAGGGCTACAACATTCCCATTTGAACAAAGAGAATACGATTTTTTTCTAAAGAGTTATTGAATAAAAACTGATTTTTCAAAATTACACCCCACTTTTTCACTCCCAAAACGAACTTCCACGACTTCGGCGCTGTTCACAAAACTAAAGCTAGGATTTTTCTGCATATTTCGTTTCACGGCACCGGCCTCGTAGAGGTTTTAGTTTGGCATTAATCCACCCCATCCCCTTTCATCCCCTAAAAAAACATCCTACACTTCGATTTTAGGCAAACTTGGATTTAGCACCCGCGATACCTACAAAATCACCTGTCAAAAAATTAGCCTTCTACTATTTTTTTCCGATTACGGGGTTTTTCAGCGACAGCCCGACTGCACTGTCGGTGTTTGATGACTCGAAGATCGAGAAGTTGATGACAGGTGGAAAAAGCTTGAAAAAAAATTGCGCAAGAAGTGACGTGACGAATTCGCGAAAACTTTATTCGTGAACGTCTTGTAAGGGGATGTGAATGCCGGGGTAAAAGAGTACGACAGAGTACCACCCCGGGTATCACGGCGAGAAGAGTTTCCATGCCAGAGAGGAAAAGCTAGCTAGCTCGTATCCCACGTGCTGGTGCCAAGTGGGGTGCATTAGCCAAGTTCCCATTATCCACGCGTGAGAGACCCCTAAATTACCCGGCTCTCTCACTCTCTCCCTTTCTACTTCCCACCTTCCTTTCTTCACCAGGACACAAGCGTGTGCTTGCACGGACAGCGAGAGGAAAGAACCCCTTGGCGTGTCGGCGAGAAAAAGACATACGAGCGTGTACCACACAGTGCCAGAGCTCGCACATCGAGATTCTTATAGGGCCACTGTTTCGACGGTGCGAAAGAGTCGAGGCGACGAGTAAGGGCGCGTGATTCTGGAAATTACACCCTCCTCGACTAGGCCATTCCGAGAACCCTTTTTCTCCGCTCAATTAATCGTTCGCTATCATCTCTTCGATCAATCATTGACGAGGGAAGAAGAGATAGACGCACGCCGTGCACGAAATTATTCTTGCATTGATGCAAAAAAAAGGTTCGCTTGAAAACTTCAACCGAAAAAAAAACCAGTTTTGGGACTCAAATTACTCGTCCTATCGAGTCTCTGTTGTTGTTCGATTAATCATAGACGACAATCGATCACTAACTTTTGGTACCCTTTAATACTGAAATAAAAGCCAATGTCCATCTTATCGGACTATCGATAAAACTTATTAAAAGTTTGCAAGTCACTAAAAAATCCTAAAAAAATCCAAGAGCCAAAACATTAAAAAAACAATACAAAAAGCATGACCAATATACTTTTTTGTACCTGAAATATCGAAAATGAAAATTTGTACTCAGCCACGTAAAATCGTTTTTGATGGACTATTCAAACAATCTTTTAGTGCGCTTAAATGCAACGTTCTCAGGGTGAATGCAATTTTCGTCCCTGTGGCGGAAGTTTGCTGGCTGACCCCATCGGCTATTTCGTGCCTCCTTCCTTATCCTTACAAGTTCGTGACAAACTTGCGGTGATGATCGACGGGCCGGAAAAGAGGGATCGAGGCTCTGGGATGACGCGCGACCACAACCGAGCCAGGGAGCCACAGGAAAATGCTATTCCGTTCGGTATACGGCCGATTTGCCGATAGGTCGAGCGAGAACTTTAGTATCGAGAAACGCTGAGCTTCGACCACACAACGTTCCCGCTCAGGAAGTAAATACTTTGGTAAACGAGCATTCGGCTGTGGCATCAATCAAACAACAAAATGAAAAAGCAGCGAAGACAATGTCTGATGACACATGAAAAGAACGCGATAGAGAGAGAGAGAGAGAGAGAGAGAGAGAGAGAGAGAGTGGGAGGGGGTCAGAAATCGTCAAACCGGCAAGATTCGAATACGAAATTCGTGAGACCAACTGAGAGAGCCTCCTCTAACCGCTAAGAGCTGTGATCCGGTGGTGGTTTATCTAATTGGAATTGTCGAGGGGGTACCATATAATGCTGAGCAGAAGGTCTCTCACTGTGCCGATACAAGCGCTCTCTCTCTCTCTCTCTCTCTCTCTCTTTCTCTCTCTCTGCCCTTGAGGAAAAGGGAAAGCATACCACGAGCCCTGAGAGGACTAAGAGTAGACAGGACCTCTACACTCCACGACGTAAAGAGACGTCCTGCAAAGCCAGCGAAGGCGAGCCAAGAACTTTAGCTATCTTGAGAAACACACAATTCCAGAAAGGTTCTTCAGTGCTGCGAGAGAAAGACAAGGAGAAACGCTATGTTTCCTAATACCCTTAAGCCCTTTTGGAGGTATGAGCCGTTGTATCCGTTTCTCACTTGATTCTAAAGTCTTTCAGCGAGCTCATGGCAATCTTCGCCCATTCGAACCTTCGATCTTCCGTGTTATCGTTTGGAAAACTTTCAAACACGCAAAGAAAAACCAGGGTATCCAGAGATAGTGAATCCAGTGTTTTATAAGCTTTAAATCATTCTGCGTATGATGCACCGAGGCCCGAGGAGTTAGAGCAACCAAGTGCTGGACCTAGCGAACTCATCATTCCAATGGTCCTTAGTATGACAACCTCAGGGCCTCAATCTGAAACATTTTCTTCCACACATTCGTCAGTCCTCTTGTCAGAGATTTTCCAAAGTGCGTCGTGCTTACACGTCGATGGCGCACAAGTGAGACGAAACGAGGATTTTCGCCACTCTAAACTCTCAGGGAGCTTCGCGGTCTCCGGTAGGATGAGGGACTCTTGGTGAGGTTTAAGGTTTAAGAGAAGCTCTCTCTCTCTCTCTCTCTCTCTCTCTCGCTCCCGCTCTCTGTATCTCGTTCGCACTCCCGAGGGATAACTGACACTGTGGTGCACTATGAGCGCCGAAACCCTGATCCGTTCCTGTCTTACTTTGAAAACGCGAAAGCTTCGATCTCGGTTTATCTAATTCGAGTTCTCGGTTCTCTCCGCTGTATCGCCCCGAAAGTCGAGAGGTTTAGAGATTATATGTACGGGTGTATACTTGCCGATAGCGTTGCTTCGAAAGCTCGGATCAAAATGTCTGTAGCCTCACGTAGAAAGGTCTGTGTGTATATGTGTTTACCCGTCCAGTTATATCCAGCAGAAAATCCACCAAGAAGTTTCCAATATTTTTTCATTTCCACATGTGCGAGCGAAAGAAAGGAATGATATGATGAACGATCAAGTCACATCTCGACAACGATCGATTGAGAAAAAAAGAGCGGTGGTATAGTAGCCACTAGGTACGAGTATTTAATTAATGAGCGATGAGCCTTTTTGACATGACCAGAAGGCCAGCGAGCCAAAGGATGGAATCTCCCCACACGTAATGCGAAAAACGAGCTAGTTGCAAGGGATGACGAATTGACGTTCTATATATCCAGCCTGAGTGGAATATTTCCACGGATCAATTAGTTGGCACTGCCAGCCTCGATGCTCCCACCCCTGCAATCCTCATTACATGAAGAATCGAGAAAAAAAAACTCCGATGGAAAAAGCAACACCGAAGAAAAGTATTGGAACCAAACAGAGCTGATTGGTAGTCATTCAAATTCCATCAACTGAGGAGCAGACTGACTAGGCGAACTCGTCGTTTTCACTCGTGTGAATCGAGTCAGTCGTCCCACCAAACCAAATCGCCCAAAAAACAGGCTGAACAATTTCGTGCTAAGTAACAACCGTGCATCCTCAAGTTTCCAAGAAGTTTCGATCTCGTGTTTCTATCGTCGGCCGTGGAAAACGAATAAGACGCGGATCTCTATTTACCGCGAATAAACAGAGTTCTCGTTTTATCCCACGGTACGCCGGATTCATTGCGGAGCGTCGAGTAAGAAGCATCCTACCAAAGTAGAAACGGTAGATCATTCCAGGGAATGAAAGGCCAAGGAAAATCCAGAAGAAGACCAAGACGGCAAAATGGAAGATGAAGAAGACGAAGAGACGGGAAAGAAAAAAGCAACAGCAGGGATGTGGGGAGAAAGTAAAGGGGTGGCCGCGACAGTACGGGGAGGGTGAGCACACACAGCGCATAGGTAAACGCATCGGAGGGATGATGAAGAAAGAGGAGATGAGGGAGACGAGTGGAAAGGAGAAAAGGAGCTTTGGGGGTTGGTTTGTAAAATCGAGCTTGTTCGCCAACGGGGGCACCTGCTGCATATATACATATATGGACGTACGGTACATTCACCCCCCCCACTGCCAGAGCTTTGAGGTAGAGAAAGACAGATCATAATATCGGGTAGCCAAGGGATGCTAGGCAAGGTGGCTGTGTACCAGATTTTGAAGTCTTGAATAACAGTGGCCCCAGGGGCGTCGGGGGTTGGTCGAGGTATGTTGCATCTCGTAACTTACCCTGCAGGACCACCCCTGTTTCTTTCCCAAGCTCACCTGCTACGTCTCTAATGCTTGTGCGTAGACTTCTACACAGCTATAGGACACGCTACATATGTACGGTATCAACGTTTTTCTCGCTTTGTCATCGAGAACCCGTCCGCGTGCGGGGACCAAGGGGACGGCGAACAGGGTAAGATGCGCGGATGGAGAACTGTACGGAATGGGATGTTCGGTAGGACACAGCGCGCCAACGCTGAAGCTGTCCCTCTCTCTCCCTTTCCTTCCCTCTTTCTCCGTTTAGGGGGTGGACAGTGCGCAGAACCCGCCCCCACTTTCGGAGTTGAACTCGAGCCACGACGATGACGCGTCTCCCCGTCGCGCAGACGTGTAACTCTCCCACCACTGCGGAGCAGGAGTTTCGTATGCCTTTAGCCCGAAAACCACCCCCTAAGCGAGCTCAACCACTACGAGCGCCGGTGCTACTACTACGTCTACATCTACTACTACTCACGATGCCTTCTACTCTGCCTCAGGCATTACCACCACCACCACCATCACCACCACCACTGTCATCCCCCTCGACTTGTCGGTTCAGTTCTACATAGCACACCACAGTAGCTCGCGAGCACCCTCACCGGCAAGGGCTCCTCGTGCGCGCGTCCTCCCTATACCCTTTTCGGCGGAAAACTCTCGTGATCTCGTGTTTTTTCTGGGTTCACATGAATCACACACGTACACATACTCGGGCTTCGGGTCACGCAATTTGTTTTTGTTTTTTGTTTTACATAACTTCAGAGTTGAGAGTTCCACTTCGAGTTTGCCGATCCTGGTAATCGAACCGAAAGAGCAGGAAATAATTCGTCCGTTTAAAAGTTATCCACGTTGAGCATGTTGTTTGCGTTGTAATTGGGAAAAAATTGTGCGCGGTCCGTCACGTCTGCAACGTTGCAATTGAGGTAGGCATGAGCGAGCCGTTGAAGGTTTGTCACGTAACTATGTTATTTGTAATGTAACGTATACAGATAGTAGGCTGTTTGTCATCGGAGGACAGATCCGAGAGTGCGACGAGTCGAGGTGGACGATTTCGCAAGGAAGAAGATTGAACCGAACATAATATAACTAGATGAAAAAAAACCGGCGGTATACAAAAAAACAAGCATTGAGAATGTCAGAGTGAAAGAGAGTGAGAAAGAGAGCATATAAGGGTCGTCCCGGACCACGTGTGGATAATACGAACGAAAAACAAACAAACAAACAGAAACTGTAGACAGAAAAATTCATGCTCTGGAATTTTTGTGTTCCAGGGTGGAACTTACCAGCGTGCCGGGCGGCCAGAATGCGATGGCTCATCTCAAAAAGCGGAAGCTGGAAGCCGAGACAGGTTTGGCTACTGCGCTGAGTTGCAAGGCCAAGGTACAGCTCGGCGTGACGCAAACTGGCGGTGCAAGTGGTAGTGTCAGTGGTGGTGTTGGTACTTGTGGTGGTGTGCCACAAGAAATGGACAACGCCGATGCCGCGGCGAAAAGAAGGAGAAAAAGTATTCGCGACGATGACGTGAGGAAGCCTATGGAAATTGACACGAGCGGAGCTAAGAACAGCATATCTTTACCACAGAAGAAGCGCGTATTCCCAACGGGCAATTCGGGTAGTCCGGCAAGAAAATCCAGTAAGAATTCGGAAGAACCAGAAGACGATGAGACACTGATACGCGAAACGGAAGCAGCCCTCAAGAGTCTCTCCGGTAGTTGGCCAGGTCCGAGTGGTTCGTTGTATCAACGTGGCAATTCGGACGATGACAGATACGAGTCGAATTTCGAAAATTTGTTCGAAGAGAAAAAGGACAATCCTAAAATGTCACCGTCCTCGGTTTCCACGTCGTCGACCGCGAGCAACGAGGCCGGTTGTTCGTTGAAAGACGTCATAACGTTCAGGGGCCAGCAAGATCGGGGCGGGCGTTCGTTTCAGCAGAGCCGACTGCAGGATCACAACAAAATCCAGCTGCAAACGCAGCAAGCTCAGCACCCATCCGGCCTATCCCTCGATCCCGCGAAAATCAGCCGATCTCTCATCAGCAACAGATCACTCACCATCAAAGAGAGAAGCGACCGGGGCGATTCTCAATTGAGGCACAACGAGAAGTATTCCCGTTACGATCCACCGGATTTCAACGAACTCGTGGACGACTCGTCGAACGACTTGGAAATCGACATGTCGGATCCGCTCACCGAGAAGGACGATTCGGACAGAGAGAAGGACAGGAGTTGCAAGAGCAGTGGTTCGTCACCTCACGGTGCTGGCAGGCATCACCATCATCATCATCATCATCATCATCACCAACCGCATCATCAGCAATCCCCGCATCAACCTCATCATTCCCAACAACCTCATCATTTATCTTACTCGAATTATCACAGACAGTACAACGAGAGTGGTATCGGCAAACAATCCTCGAGTATCTCAAGCTCGGCAGGTTCATCGCCCAATTCCTCCGGCGGTAGCTCCTTCTCCGGTACATCGGCATTCAGGCCACCGAACACCGATCACGCGAAGAACACCTCGTGTCGGGTCCCTCCAACGGCAGTGGCTACGTCGAGTCCACCGATCGGGCCGTATCCCGCATCAGCGACGTTCGTTGGTTTCCCAGCTCCCGTGCCGGGACCGGCGGCCATGCCAGTCGTCCAACCGATCGCTGGTTTACCATCACCAACCGACGAGAAGCACTCATCGACGGTGTCGCTTCTCCAGTTGAAATCACCGAAAGAGGAAGTCATGCATGCTGTCCAAACTACCCTGGGCTCGCGTGACCCGGTAAACGAAGCTGCAGCCACCACCGCAACGAATACCGGAGTCGGTGTTAACAAGCAACAAAACAGCGCCATACCTGCCAGTGGATTAACACCGGTCGCCAGTCCCGATGCGAATTCCTCCAAGCAGTATACGATACTGCAACCAGCTGGGGTTGGATCGAGGGCAGCCAGTGCTATTCAGGATATCACCAGGGAGGGAGTACTGAGCGTAGCTGCCGTTAGCAGCAGTAGCACCCCAACCACTACCTCCAACAATGCCAACAACAGCACACCCAGTTACACCGCCACTGCCAACAGCCATTCCTCCGGCAAAGCCTCGAGCTCCGGCAACAACCCTGGCAGCGGAAGTACCACGGTCGTCAGCAACCCCACGAACAATCGTGGGGTTGTTGATAATACGACGGGACCGGGCTCCTCCGTCGTGCCAGTCTCGAGCGCTGCAGCGAACGAGGGCAGTAGCAGCGGTAACACGATGACAACTATCACGACAACGACTACTACCACTTGTCACACAGCGGTTGGTGATGTCTCGACGACCACAGGTGCCACGGGCCAGCAGCGAGACAACGTCATGAAAATTGCGGACAACAGAGGGCTTCCTCCGTTTGATCCAACGAGACCCGGAATGTCCATGTCACCGTCTAGTCTCAGCAGAGGTGAGATCGAATTCGGGACTTGCTCGATCCATACTCGACCCTCGAGCTCTCTCGCTTCTTGTACTCCGTACTTCGGCTTACGTTTCTTGCAAGTTCTAACGAATGCCCCCCCCCCCCCCCCATGCTCGCCTGTAAACACCAAAATGCGCTGCACGTTTTACAGCTCTCCCTCGGTCTCGCGTGTCTGTGCACGAAGATCTCCGGACAAGAAATTTGCTGAAACATTGATGAGGGTAGTAGGAAACCGGTTATAGTTTTAGTACAAGTAGCATGGGTGTAAGGGTTGTCGTTGGTGCGTTACGCGTTTACGAAGGGGTTACATATAGTCGCAGGGGTCCAAGAGCTATCTTCTCTCGCCACGTGTGTGTGTGTGTGTGTCTCCGTTTCTCGGCCACACTTGGCTACAAGCTACCCTGCCCTGCACTTGCTTTTCCGTTACTCTCACTGAACCCTCTCTTTCTCTCTATACATACATAAAATTAGGGGAGAGTTAGACCAGGGAGGCGACTCAGCGGAAAATCAATAATTACGAAATGCTAAGGGTGATGCCTCGAGCAGCGAAATCAAGGTCCACGGTTTGTTTCCACGTTCTTCTATCCTTGCGCGGCTTTTGATCCTTCGTATCTTCCATTTTGTTCATCCAATAGTTCATTCAGCATCCGCTACTCCACACAGCAAAACTGTTTCAACGGCAAATACGTAAAGTCAAATGCGTAGAAACTAGACATTCCTTGCAAGAAAAATGTTCGTCCTTTTTGCGAACGTGACATCTTGCCAACCGCTGTTTATTGCCAGCACGAATCATTCAGGAACAATGCAACAATTGCTATTTGCCTCGAATCACTCCTACACCCTAGGCTCTCCGAGCGCTCAGTCGAGGGGCACGGCTCTTTTTGCGTCTTTTTGTTTCATTCACGAGAAAGAAACGATGGAGGGTTAAGCACGAGGGATTTAATTCGAAAGTCGTGGAAGGAAGAAGAAATACGCTATGTTAGTTCGATAGAAAAGGGTGAGAAGAGATCCATCCCCTTGGCGTTGTAGGAAACGCCGGTCTGCACATGGGGTACCGTTGACTGCCAAAAGAAGGATGAAGACAAAGAGAGAGAGAGAGAGAGAGAGGGAGAAGCTAAATCCGTTTCGGTAGACGCGCCGAGATACAAAGTCGCGAAGGTGGAGGAACAGGGGTGTTCTTGACGGGCGGTGAGTTTGAGTGCATTCCACGGTCTTAGGAGTGCGGTGACACGGGACGGCTCGACTCAACTCCCTCAACATCCCTCGCTCTTTTACTTTCTCTCTCTCTCTCTGTTTCCCTCTCAGTCCCCTCACGTCTGGTCCAAGAGGGGATGAAATTTGGGGTTGATACCGGCGTCATACGTATAAGCCGCAGCTGTCAGCGGGTAGAAACGTGACTAGCGTGCCTCTGCTGGCTCGAACCTTCCACGAGCCACCTTATTACCACCCCACGTTTTCTCTCTGCCTCTCCTCATTATCCCCTTAGCGTTTTCTCCCCGTAGAACATGGAGAGTCAGACGAGAAGGAGAGAAGAGTACGAACCTGGTACAGCCGTACAGATTTGCCAAACGAGGGCGAGAGAGAGAGAGAGAGAGAGAGAGAGAGAGAGAGAGAGAGAGAGAGAGAGAGAGAGAGAGAGAGAGAAACAGATCCAGAGACGCAGGACCGTTTCCCAAAATTCAATCTCCGCCTTTCCCACCCTCGAGTCTTCTCTCAGCATGCTTTTCTCTGTTGCAAAAGCTCACTATGTCGATTTGTGGACGACGGAGGATGATTAAAAGCATCTGCCTCCATTGGAATCAAACCTTTAGTATTTAATGGCTTCTCGTGGCCCGTTGCATATATATATAGATAATAATTCAGCAGAGGATATGTTATATATGTATAAAGCATCTCCTACTGGAAAGCTTCCTTAAATATGTATATCGATGAAGTCGTGTGCCTGAAACGTTTCATATCACGCGGTGCTTTGCGGAAAACAATAGCGAATTATTCAACGATTGCGACGTCAACGAATAAATGACACCGTGCTGTCAGTAGTGGAGAGTGTTTGGTGGTTTCCCGAGTTAAGGGGCTATACCAGTGTGAACGCTGAAAATTTGGGTGATTTTCGGGAATTTTTTGAAAGAAAAGTACTCAGTTAAATGTTTAGGTGAATTAAGATTATATTTGGCTATATTTGACCTACATTACATAATTTTTTCACAGATAAATATTGAGATCCAAGCGACTTATGCGCTGCCTTCCGAGGCGCCAAAAAAAAGTTCCTCCACTGCTGACATGATTCCGGCCGATTGAGTAACTGAAAACGAAAAAGGAAATAATGTCGTTAATCTGGAAGGTATTTCCTGTATAATGACGTAGGATTTTCGAAAAATATCAAAATCTAACAAAATGACGTAATTATGAAAAAAAAAGTCTGTCTTGCCTATAAATTGTTCGTTTTTCTCAATGCCAAATCCTCAATTTGTATCCAATCAAAAATATCCTATGTTATTGTTGACTAAATATATTCGAGAGTACTCAGTTCAAATTTCAAGTCAATCGGATAACTGCTCGTTGAATTACAATGTCAGCAAATTTGAAAAATCTCATTTCGAGAAAAACGCGTTTAAAGATTTAACTACCGACTTTTGCAAGATAAAATGATATTGATATAAATTATATAAATGATAATGATATTCTTGAAAGTATAAACTGTCGAAAAAGGCAAAAAAATCGGTTTTTTTTAAGTGTCACACTGGTATAGCCCCTTAACGGGTTCTACCTAGTTGTAACAGTCAAAAACAGCTCATTTATGGTTTTTTTTTAAAGAAAATAGTGATGATGAATTTCTAGAAAAATTGGCTATTTAAAAAAGTATCATCTGCAAAAATACTCTGTAACTTTTTTGTGTAAAAATATTCAAATATAATCAATTTAAAGCCGATGCCGGGAAGCATCTCACGGAAACGTCTTTTGCGGCGAGAAATGCCGTTCCGAACCAGATTATCTAATACAAAAAAAATCAAACAGACTTCGTTAGTATATTAGTTTGACCTACGATCAATTGAGGGAATTTCCGAAACATCAAATTCTTTAAAAAATGGCGCGTGTTCAAAGTCAGTCTTCATTTTTACGAAAAAAATGACACTTTTGATTCATCACATCAAAAGTATACATCGCAAAAAAATCCTTCGATCAAATACTATATCTTGACATCTACAAAAAGCCCTAAAAATTTCAAAAACATTAATGGCATAGTTTTTGAGATATTTTGCTCACCAACTTTGGAAACGATCTTTCGAGAAAAAGTGTTCAAAGTTTTGAGTTTGATCCGATCACCTTGTCATTTTCAGGAAACATAGGTATATACGATGATATACTGTCAAAATATATTCTTTTTGAAAAAAGTGTTTCTTTTTTTTACTTTTACAACTAGGTATAACCTCCCAAACAGCGCTAGCCTGGACCAATACTTGGATGGGTGACCTGTCAGCCGCGTCCTGGCTTGCAGGATTACCGAGCAGGCAGGAGGTAGAAGCCAATTTAACAGTCCGAATGTCATCCAACCCCAGTAGAATGTAAATTTTCACTGCATGGATATAACAATAAAAAAAAATCCAAATATTTCCCTCACTACGATAATAAAAGAAAAATAGGTTACGAATATAAGAAAATCGATGTAAGTTTTTAATTGGCCTTTTCATTAAATCACCGCGTACCTTCGTTCGTGCGAAAGATTTTCGTGTGCCCGTAAATGGTTCACGTTCGGGATTTACTTCACGTGCTGAAAAAATCGAGCCTATCGAGCCTCCCCCACCCTGCGTGCGAGGTAAGCTCACAGGGACGTTAAATACAGGTTTCGTTATTAGCGTGCGACCTGGTAAAGCCCGTGAAGCTTATTGCTCGTACGATATTTTGCACGTGAAAAATCACGCGAGCCATATCCGGATGGTCGGTCAGGACGGAAGGGTTTGGGGGGGCGGGGGTGCGAGAGGGGAACCGTGTCGGTGTGCTCGACGTATCGTTTGATTCTGCGGAGCGATTGCGTGCGCGGCCTTCTCCCGTGCGACCGCAGAACTGCCATACGACAACCTCCATTCACCCTCCGTCGGATCGAGCGTTACGTAAAAGCGTGTTGACACGCCATAAAAAGGCTATCGGGTGAAAAAAGAAAAATCCGTCAAGCGCAAAAGTGCCACTGGCCCGTTTCAACCCCTTTTTCCGAAAGTGATCCTGCAAAAACCGCCAGCCCGGGGGACACGTTTATGCCTTCCTGTCAACCAGTTATTGCCGTACCCTCGAACGTAACTCGACTATTTCGCTCCGGTTTGTTGCCAATAAAAAGAAGAAAAAAATCGAACCACCCTTTTGCGGACTTTGCCGATACATAAATCTTGCACTCGTGCGAATTTACCCCTTAAGAGCGTACGAGCATCCGCTTAGTCCAGATTAATTCGGTCATTTTCGATTCATATTCAGCCATTCTAGCGATACAGGCATATCCAGCTGATTACTGCTATACGGTAATTAATTGAGGGGGAGATCCCTCCAGGCAGCCGAAAATAAGCGAATTTTTAAGATTTCTTCATGTGGAAACTATGTATTATACATCGGTGAAATTTTATCTACATATTACCGCATCTTTCAATTTAACAAAATTTTGGTTTTTTATATTTCAAAATGGCGACTGCACGACACTTGCTTCAGAGACGATTGCCGCCTGGGTTGTACCACGGCGTACAACCTAGCGTCTGGTGCAGCGATCTGAAACATCAGTACCAAGAACTTTTTGATTTCTAAAACATACACGCTCTATGAGAACCTAATGTAATCCAGAGAAACGTGAAAATTCGGAAAATTGCACGTGTTTGGAAAAATGTTCTACTTTTCATTAAATTTTGACTACAATATTTGTTAATGAAAAAGTAGTTTTTATAAATAATTTTCAGAAATCTTTAGGGTCACATAAACGATAATTATGTTATCTAAAAGTGTGCAAGATTTTAAAATCATCAATCAGATAGTTTGCGATTTATTTCGTACGATGTTCGCGGAAAATGAATTTTCAGGAAACCGCCTTTGAAGCCTTAGGCCACTCTAGAGGCCGAAAAAAATAGGCTTTTTGAGGATTTTTTTTAGGAAAAGTATAAAATAAATCGATATTACAAAAACCGTGTTTATCATACTTATCAGTGACTGTATACAATAGTTTTTTAATTATTGTAATAATTGTAATTATAATGAGCCAATGATTTTCTTCCATTATACATAAATTATATATTCTTATAAATTATAAATTATACATTTTATATTCTAAAGTGGAAATTGAAAAATTTGCCTAAAAAATCGTCAGGTAATTGTCAATAACAAATTAAACATGCAATATAAAAAAAATCCTACGTACATTTATAGACAATGTATTTTTCAAGATATATTCAACATTTCAAGTGAATCGGTTGAAAATTGTCTGAGTTATGTTTTCGGCCAATTTAAAAAATGCAGTTTTGAGATAAACGCGTTTGTCGTTTTGAGTAGTGAGCTGCAGACCAGGTGGCCTTGTACCTAAATTCGAAAACCGAGAATTTAGAGATTTTTCCCGGCCATAATCTTTTGGGACAATATTTTTGAGGTCCTAGGGGCCATTAAGAAAAAATCGATTTCCGACAATTTTAGAGTGGCCTAACCCCTTAAAGTTTGAAGACTCAAAAATGTTGTAACTAAATAACTTGCCGATTAATCTGCGATTCCGGGGCCATAAAGTTTCTTCGTAAAATTCATTTTCGGCCACAAGCTCTTCACGATATAAAACGACCAACCGGCTTGAAAAAAAAAAAAAATTCCTGTCCATGTAGAATTAACAGCCGGTTGGGTCCTCGTTTTCTCGACGGAAAACTGAACGCCGAAATATCCTGAATTGAAGTAAACACGTGACGTTGATATCATACGAGAAAGATAAAATGAAGAGCGGTCTGCTCGACGTCTTGGACAATAATTCATCACGAGAGTAGGGTAGGATAAAGATGCTCGGATCCCCAGTGAATATCTGTTTGTATAAAGAGATTTTCGTGTGCCACACGTCGGACGTGAAAGCCAGCCGGATGAATAAAACAATCCGGGTGTTTATGTACACCTTGGATCCTCTCGCTCTCTTTTTCGCTCTCTCTCTCTCTCTCTCTTGCTCACTTTTCCAACGTTCTGAAGCTGACCCCTCACATGAAATGGCTACAAAATAACACAATTACACACTCGGTCTCTCCTGCCTGCTTCTCGCGAACATATACGCGACGACCTTTCTCGTCCCTTTTGACTCTGCTCTTTCTCACTTTTTCTCACCCCACATTTTGCCCTCTACGAATCTACTCTTTCTCTCGCTATTATCTATGTATATAAATACATGCAGAGATGCCTCTATGTGTGTGTGTACATGTAAACGTGAGTGTTGCAACCCTCGAGGTCTGCCCTCGTCTTTCCACCCTCTCTCGTTCTATCGCATCGTCCCGGGCACGGAAAAAAGGGGCCGTCCGGCTCGTTACAAGTCTATTCAGACGTCCGGAAAGAACAGCCAGCAACGCGTGCCGGTATTCATTTTGTTGACCGGAACCATTAGCCCCGTCTCTCTCTCTCTCCCTCTCTCTCTCTCTCTCTCTCTCTCTCTCTCTCTCTCTCTCTCTCTCTCTCTCTCTCCCACTCTCTCTGCTTCTCTTAGCCTGGTGATTTTTTTTCATCCCTCTTCGCCCTCTCTTCACGAAGTATCTCCGGGTTTTTAAAACCTCACGGCTAATTTATTAATCTCACCTCTGGTAGCTTTTCCGGCCGACTGAGCTCGACCAAATTGCCACTTCGCTTTAGCATCTCTCCATTTTTTCGCGAACGGCAAGTGGCCGAAAAAACGTCGGGGCAAGGAAAATTTTGGAAAATCCGAGTGTCCTTGGATTCGCGGAGGAGGGATTTGCGGGGGAGGAAGAAAAATGACGTTTCAGTGGAAACACGTAGATAGGATGAAACAAGACACGAGGGGTGTAAATAAAGCAACCCGCTAATGACGTCACGTATCGTAATCCAATTTACCGATGAGGAGAGTGTGAGGGTGTTGTTCTGGATTGGGAAAAAGCACGTTGAATCGAAGGGGTGAGAAGGGCAAGAGGGGGACGGCAAAGCTTCGCCCTTGCAGGGTACACACAAGGTATATGGGGGAGTAACCATCGTCTAAGCAGGGATCTCGATTCAACGGCTACGCGAAATGACGGCTTGATGAAGTTTCAGACGGTGATGCTCGCCCGGCCAAGCGATACGAGAAGCATAGCCAACTCTCGAGCTCACCCTCTCGCACGAAACCACCCGTCCCTCGTCTACGTCTTCAGGGAGGATCAGAACCGTGCGGGATTAGTACACGACAAAGTTTATAAAAGTGTGCTGTTCCTCCTGCTACACCCCGGCTAGCCCCGGGGATCTTGGCTGTGCGATCCCCGCAAAAACGAATGCCAGCACCGTACGTCCTTCCCTGTACGGATTCCGCTCTCCCTTTCCTTCTCTTACTCGCCCCCGTTTTTTTTTTTTACATTTTCATCCCTTGGATTTCAACCGTTCGATCCTCTCGCGCGAAGTCCTTGACGGAGACGATTTTTTTTTCTTCTCCATTCCCCAACAACAGCATTCCGATTCGGTTGAATAATACATCGGCAACAAATTGTACTGGGCGAAAGAAAAAAATGGCGAAACATCGAGGAATTTATCCGTTCCCGTATACGTATCATTTTTTTATATATATTTATGAAGAGAAAAAATAAATACGGTTGGGATTATCGACGTGTGTAGGCCGAGCCCGCGTCCGTTCGTTATTCCTGGCGTTAATCCTTTCCGGGCTCGGATTCAGAAATCCCGAAGACCACAGTCGAGAAACACGAGAGCAGCCAGCGATCTACGAATCTCGTCACGAGAATGCCTTCCACCTAGATGAAAAACCCTTTTCACCCTTTCTGTATAAACGCCACGATTAAATAGGGTAAATCCAGCCCTGGCTCTAAGGGCTGATTAGTCGGAGGTGAATCATACACACGTGCGTACATATACCACACGCGCGAAACGATTATCAGATTCGTTTCGTCCAAACGTGATAAGAAATTTCGACGTCTGACCACATGCGGACTCGCACTACTGCCACAATTATATTTCTCGCTCTTGGACGATTCTCTGTAGGGAGCGTAATGTTTCCTCGGTGTGTGTCAAATGCTTTGTAGCGTTGAATGCGTGAATATCGCGCGTAGAAATGCCTGGACACGTCACTCTCGTCAAAACGTTTCAATGCCGGAATGCTGCATGTACTCGTTCCCCCCTCATTGAAACCACACCGTGCTCCTGGCTTCATTCAACCCTCATGGTATCCTTTCTACCCTAGGGCTCGCGTCTCCTCTCGTATCTTCTATATATATATATATATATATATATATATATATATATATATATATATGTATGCATATGCGAACACAAATGAAACAACGCTTGACGAATAAAAACGTCGCGCGTTAGAGCTTGCACATACTCACGTGAATTTTCATGTCGCGCCTTAACAACAATATTTCGAGAGAACTTGCGGTCACCGCAACTAAAATTACGGTTATTTTAAGTACAGGTAGCAAAGTCTTCAAGTCTATTTTTTTTTATGATTATCCATCGATACCGATCAGGCAATCCTAGGCTTTGGTTTTAAACGATGAGCTTGGGAAAGCAGTCGACAGATCTGAAACTTATCCGAAATGTAATTGGCATGTAATGCTTAAGGGGTCTTCTCACTTTAGACGTTAAAAAAAGGCTATTTTCATCAATTTTCTCGAAACAACGTTTTTCGACGTCTTGTTGATAACATCTTTGAAAGTACTTGACCGATCCTTACGAAATTTTAACCACATATTCTTTACAACTATAGCTATGGCGTATATCAAGGATTTTGTTAAATGTAGATATTTACTATTTTTTGCCAAAAACAATTTAAAAAAAAACACTTTTTTATGTCCGCCATTTTGTTATTTTGGCATGTATCAAATCGTACGATATGCGCTACAGCCATTAACATACTGAATCTAATACCGTTTGATTTTTTCGTTTCGAATGATCCATCTCCGAGATTTCATCAACAATGCAGACCTACTTTTTTAGGACATTTTTTAACTACCATTTTCGTCTATAAACAGTGACTTAAATGAAATAAAAAATGTATGTATATCGAAAGTGTATTTATTAAGTGTAATAACTTTTATACCAATGTCTATAATATAAACCTATTACAAAAATTGATGAAAATAGTATTTTTAGCGTTCAAAGTGAGAAAACCCCTTAAGACGTATGGGGAGGGTTACCGAAATGATACCATGGCGCTGAAAATTAAATCCGTTCGAAAGAGATGTGAAAAAATTGAGATCGGTACACTAACTTGTCGAAAAATTAAAACACTTTTAATTTTCAGTAGTTCTGCATGCGTTCTTATGGAACGTTTTACTCTTAGATATGATGAGAAAAAAACGCAACGAAATAATGGCACGAAATGTTTTAGATTTTTGTGTAGGCAGTTTATAGATGAGAGAAACTTTTTGAAAAACTTTACAATTATTCACTTCATAATTGCAGTCTAATGAAGGTATTCCTTTCGCAGAGAGCCGTATGTTGTGGGAGCATAAAGGGATACCCTTCTGCATCATTGGTAAACTACAGTAGCGCCCACTGAAAATAAGTTACAATCAATAATTATACCCAACTATAAACTGGAATTTAAAAAATCGCTCAAATTTAGTAGATTTATACGTTTTTACATTTTCTGTGAAAAGTCGAGGCTATGCAAATTTTCCTGCCAGTCACATTTTTCTAACTAGTCTAAGTTTTGTCACTAATATTTTCTTCAAACATTCGGGGACCCCCTGTTTTTATTGTCGCTAGGGAATCTTTTAAATTTCTGACACGCGTCAGCAGTTTATTTCAGGCATCTAAAGTTATCTAGTGCATAAATTATTAGATAGAAATATGGCCAGTGTGTCGTCTCCATAAAGCTCCGTTTAAATGAGACGATTTTTAGAGTTGTCATTTTTCGTTGATAGTTCGGTAACTTGGCTTGAAGTTTGACCAGTATACTGGGATGTATTTTTATTTGATTATAGCCGAAAAGCATTTATTTGTTAAATATTCGGGTTCGTGGTAGGAATACCTTAATTGTGGTGTACTGGCGTTTCCCTCGGCTCCCCGTTTGGTTCTCCTATACATTGTCACTATTGACGTAAACGTTAAGCAGCTCGAAAATTATCGCAGTCGCGGAGAACGCGATATTCACTCGCAAGAGTTTTGCGCTAATGAGGTTTAAGGGGTAACACCACTGTAGAATTTTCAAAAAATTGATTTTTTTTCTATCGGCTTAAGAGATGCTTTGAACCATCTAGAATAAGGGGGAGAAATTGTTACCCGTAAAAAAAGGCCCGCAGGCCTCCAGGCCAGCATAACTTCATCAATTTTCATTATATTCACTCCAAATTTTGAGCACATCTTTAAAATAACATTCCGAAGCGAAATACGTACGGGATTTTTTATGAGTTAATTATAATATTATTTATTAACAAATTATTGCCCTTTTTCAAAAATTGAATTTTTACTTTAAATGCTTGCCAATTAAAAGGAAATTAATATTTTCAATCCCCCACGTATTTCTCTAGATATACTCATGTAAATTAATAGACATTTTTTTCCACATTCAAATTTGCGTCAGTTATACTGCGTGCCGCAGAGCGTCTCAAATTCAACACGCCTCGCGAGTGGAATGGAGATATTTACGAGTAATGATATTTCGAAAGTGAATTATTGTGGAATTGTGATCTTGACAAATAGAGATGTTTTGGCAGAGAAATGTTTAAGAAATGAGATATTTTGGAATACAGATGTTTCTGATTAAACCTGCTCCAGCATAGAGATATTTAAGAATAGAATAAAGATATAAAGAATAGAATTCTTGTCCTGTCGGTGTTACCCCTTAAGGAATTTCGAGACAATCGACAAAATGTTACCATTTGATTCAAATTTATACGGTGAATTTTTTGTTACATACTGCATACACCCTGCACATTTTTACACGATCGTTTACACCGTTTTTATAAATGTACAATTGAAAAGACACGTTTTAACATAGAGAGATGCGTTCATCGTTGAATGGCAATATCACTCATGAAAAAGTGTGTAAAAAAATGTTTGAAATGTTGTAAAAAACTGTCTAATCACTCAGTACATTATGGGAATTTCGTCATAGGCATCGCCCAATGTTAAAAAGCGTTTTTTTCAATTGTAAATTTTATGAAAAACGTTGTAGACGATCGTCTTAAAATTTGAAGGATGCATTCAGTATATGACAAAAAATTGACTGTATAAATTTGAATCAAACGGTAATATTTCGTCAATTGTCCCGAAACTCCTTAATATTCATTATAACGGATCAAACAATCTCTTTAAAAAAAACCACTCGAGAGCCTTCTTCTGTGGAGTACGCTGAAGATAATCAGAAAAAAACCAAACGCGAACAGTTCGTTACTGGCCGAGTTTGCCTTGAAATAAAAATGCCTCGTCTGTAGGTAAACGTGTCGATCGATTAATTTGATTAACGGAGCCTCGTGTGCGTGTGGCGTTTGATTTGTGTGTTGCAGAGGGCAACAAGTGCCCGACTCCTGGTTGCACGGGACAGGGTCACATTACCGGACACTATTCGCACCATCGCAGGTGAGAAATCGTCGATAATTAAACTAGCATTGCGAATGGCCCGTCGCCAATGGGCAAGAGGTCACGCTGTAACTCGAGGCAAACACCCTCGAACGCTGCGGGGTTGTCGGGAGGGTCATACACTAGCGAATTATTGTAGCTTGAGCGATTCGCACCCTTGCACTTCTACCGTGACAATCAAACATCGTACTTGCAGCATTTCGCTGCACAGAAAAATACAGCTATATTTCCTAACCGGAAAGTTGATGTTCAGGGTGCATTGTTGTATTCCAAAAATGCTCACATTGGTAACTGACAGCATGTCACAATTTAATTTGTTTCTTCTGTCGACAGCTTATCTGGATGTCCAAGAAAAGACAAACTTACGCCCGAGAGTGAGTACCAAATATCACAATATTCCGTGAATTCGTATTCAATTACAGTCGACACGTTTATTACTTGCCGTAGTTGAACTTACAAGGAAAGGTTGCGCGGTCTCTCCGATTTCGATGAAACTTTGCATGCTTGTAGAATGGGTGAAAATAGGCGAAACGTATTTTTTTAAATCTGCGAGACCTGATTTTTAACGGGTGAATCGCACCCTCGAAAATAGGGGTGTTTTTTTGTTTTTCGTTGATAACGTTATCTCTCTCATCTCTAATGTATAGTATACGAAAAAAAAAAAAAACATTTTTGCAATTCGAAATCTTTTCATATTTCGTACCGTTAAAACGTTATTGACGAAAAAACACCCCAATTTTCAAGGGTGCGTTTCAACCCTTAAAAATCGGGTTCCACACATATAAAAAAATACGTGTCGCCTATTTTCACCCATTCTACAAGCATGCCAAATTTCATCGAAATCGGAGCGATCGATCTCGCAACCTTTCCTGTTAGATGCATACACGAGTATTGCGCAAATTAAGAAAATTCAAAGGGAATTATAATTAGAGTGACTCTGCGACGTTAGGTGCAGTAAGTCGTGTGCATTATTTTTTTCGTTCGCTCGTTACGGCACTTCGACACTCTTGAGTAGACGAAGAATTTTGTTCGATATAGGTCCGTCACGAGATATTTTTATTCGCGTTCTGGCGTGCGTGCGTGAAGTTCAATTTTTTTTCTTTTCTTTGTCGAATATGTTTAATACCAATGTATCTGTATCTGTGACACATTGAATGTATATATATATATATTTTTTAATTTCGGCTCATTTTCTTATGTGCGAATAAATGTATTTGCGGGGTAGAGAGCTTTATTGAAATTTATCATTTTACGCTAAAGCCTATAAATTCTATGTACAATTATTTCGTAGATTATCCATTGAGTTTATTTTTCTTTGTCGTAGCGCGTTAATCCACCAAACACTCATACACAAACACGCAAACCCTTTTCCATCCGCACAAGTTGCAAATGTTCGGTTTACTTTAGTTGCCGTTGTCTCGATATTGTTGCGACCCAAGTTATTTATTCATTTCTTTTTCTTTGAGAACTCGAGACCCCGAGACAATGGGCCTGAGAGACCCGGCATGCGCACACCGTCAGAATCAAGGGAAGCTTTTCTGCTATTGAGTATAATTAAAAAATAATAATTTAAAAAATTGAAAAAAAAATCGGAAACATAATAAAGTAATCGCGAAATGCATCCAATCTTGTGCGATATCGCGAAGGAAAGTGAATTTTAATCGCGTCGAACGACATTTTCGCGAGAATTCAGCCCACGTTTCGACCGCTGCTGCAATCGCCAATTTTCCCACCCTTAGCTCTTTCTGTCTGTCCCTACCTCTCTTTCTCTCCATCTCTGCCTCTTTCTCGATCTCGACTATACCGGGAAATTCTCGCTCTCCTTACAATCTCGGTAATTAGCTCTCGCGGGCAGCGCAGTCCAATTAGAAGAAAAGCCGACCGTCGGTGGAGAAAGAGTCCAGGCAGAGAGAGGGAGAGAGAGAGAGAGAGAGAGAGAGAGAGAGAGAGAGAGAGAGAGAGAGAGAGAGAGAGCAACCCTCTGTACCATGTACGATAGGATATTGCTGTCGAGGGCGTTAAAAGACGGTAGGTCAAGAGCTCAGACGCAGTAAAACGAGAAGTACCGAATCGTCCCCGATTTCCACCATTATCTCAGCTCATTTCGCGATAGAACCTTTTTTTTCAACATTTTTCTACCATTTAAATCCGAACGATATAACACGAAAGAAAAACACACGTGTCTCGTTGTCAGTACAATTGTTGTATTCGTCACTATCATTTTTCCATTATTCTTTTTGTTCTGTCTCTCTCTCTCTCTCTCTCTCTCTCTCTCTCTCTCTCTCTCTCTTTCTCTCACGCTGTCTAAGGAAAAAAAAAAATATTCAGTACATCTCTCTACCCGCTCGGTAAAAAAAGATTTATGTTTCAAGCAAAATTTGATGCACCTGTATGCCAAATCGTTCGTCAGTTCAGTCATGTTTTTCGTTTCTTTACACTCCCCGTACATTACTCGTTGCTCCCACTCTGTTGCGTACTGTCCGTGTCCAGCCCCTTCGCGCATTTCCGCATAGATCCAAAGATAAGAAATTATACTCAATATCGCAATCGATCAACGGGCAAAGAGAAAGAAAATCGCCGAGTAAAGCTTCGGAAAAGCTTTTTCTCGATTCTGTCGCGTGTGTCACACGACGTGTCTGTAATTCTCGGACGTCTGTGGGTTCTCGCAGTTCTGGCGATGCATGAGACAATTTTGAAATGCCCGACGCCTGACTGCAACGGTCGTGGTCATGTCAACCCCAGTCGGAACACTCACAGAAGTCTCTCGGGATGTCCCATCGCAGCGGCAAAGAAGCAGGCCGCGCGCGAAGCTCGCCACCAGGTCCAAGGTAAAGCGTTCGTTTTTTTTTACGCTTGTATCACCGAACGCTCCTTCATCGAACGGCAAAAAAGAGGGGAGATGTCGAAAGGTGGACGCTGTCGTCTGGATAGCATCGAATTTAACGAAAGAAAGTGCGAGCACGTAGGTGATCGTCAGACCGCTGCCGAATCTTTTTTGCGTATTTTTTTTCAAACCCAAACAAGGTTGACGGCTGTTTGTGATGAATAAATAAAAAATCGGCAGTTTTTGCAAGGTTTCTTGTGGAAAGTGCGCTACTCGCTCTCGTTTGGATTTATTCGTATTTCGCAATCGGATGAATGTGGAAACGAAAAGCGTAACGTGTTCCGGAGATTTTGAGGATAAAACTGAACGATTGGAGTAAACAGCGGTCACCGGATGTTTCAATGAGAGCTCTGTAGTTAAGGGGAGGTACCTGAGTAAACGGCGAGAAAAGCAGGTAAACTTTGGGAATTTTTATCTCAAAACTAATGTTTTGATTGGATCCGGATTTTTTTATTGGCAAATATGTACATTGAGGTATGATTAGGAATTTTTAAAAATAAATTCGTTGACTGGAAGCAATTCAAACGCGATTATCTCGAAACATAGTTTTCAAAGTCGGTGCCAGATGTATCTTGAAAACGGCTTGTCCGATTTTGTCCAAATTTGGATACAATATTCTTCTATAGTTTTTCTCGCTCGCCACGTGGGGGTTTTCCATTTGATCGAACCATTGCTTTTTTATGCAATGTGTATGCAATCCAAAATCGTCGGAAATTGCGAACGAAAAATGAATGTTAAATTAAAACGGTCGCAATTCCGTCAAAAATGAAAATTTAAAAAAAAACCTACGTGGCGAACGAGAAAAACTATCGAAGAATATTGTATCCAAATTTCTACAAAATCGGACCAGCCGTTTTCGAGATACGTCTGGCACCGACTGTGAAAACTATGTTTCGAAATAATCGCGTTTGAATCGCTTCCAGTCAACGAATTTATTTTTAAAAAATCCTAAACATACCTCAATGTATATATGTTCCAATTAAAAAATCCGGATCCAATCGAAACATTAGTTTTTGAGATAAAAATTCCCGAAGTTTTATCTGTTTTTTGTCGCCGTTTACTCAGGTACCTTCCCTTAACGGTAGCGATTAGACCGCGAGCAGAACACTCGCTTCGTATCGAGATAGTCACGCTATGAATACGTGACCAATAATTTGTTGATCGTGCTGAGTCGTTGTGTGAGAACGGTAGCCAGGAAACAGTGAAATCCGTGAAATTCATGCGCGACTAAATCGTCATTTGAAAATTCGATCGTCAATTGAGAAATTGTAGTGACAAATGCACGCGTCAAATTTTCCCTCCAATCAGTAGATGCGAGTCTAAATTGGCTCTGCCTCAATATTTCCCAGCGTGTAAATCACGGAATCAAGCGATTTCCACGTGGGTACAAAATGATACTTCATCGTCTTACTACCGTAAAACGATGGGGCTATTTTGAACAGGTTTTGGAAGTTTATTGTAGGTAACTTTTTTTTAACATACGAAATTCCAACTTTTTTTGCTCCAATAGAACAATGTGTCCTTTGGCTGTCAAATGTATAAGAACAATTTTATATGTATATTTGTAAAAGTGTCAAAGTAACCCCGAGCGTGGGGTTTCTTTGACAGGGCATTGACCCGCAACTTGTGCCAAAGATTAAGGGTTACTTTGACATCATTTTGATTTTTTTTAAATTAACATTTTATGCATTATACATGGAATTAACGAAAAACGATTTTTTACAATCAAATAGCCATCTTTATTGATGGAGGACATCACTGTGACAGGCCGAAAAAAGTTCGTTTTTGCCGATTTTTTTATGTCTACGAGATTATTTATTTGGGATTTGGAAAAAAAGATATGTTATTCATACGTTACAGATCTGTTAATTCATATTTAGATATGCATACAGTCAACTTATTTTTTTAAATCAAAATTTACACGAAAAAAACAAAAATGGTTTTCTCAGAACCATATTTTTAAAATCGGCACGCAGCCGACCTCGAACAAGTTTCATCCATTCGACTTAAAATTTTAACTGCAGCTTCTTAGATTGCTTTAACAGCCATGTACGAGCGTTTTTTTCGATTCATTGAAAATTGTAAAAAATATATCATTTTTCATATCAAAATCATGGTCGAAAAAACGAACTTTTTTTCAAACATCTCTATTTTTTAATTGTTTTTTAATCCCCCCCCCCCCCCGTACTTCACTGCTAAAACTAATATAATTAACGATAATACTTCACTCTCAGTTCCGAGACTAAATTTATGATAGTTCTACTGCGTGCCGCAGAGAGGGTTGGATGAAAATCAGTAGTACTAAAGCGAGACGTGCGCCGCCATTTTGTATTCTTTTGACAAGTACATTTTTTTTTACATACTCGATATATACCTTATAAAAGCTAAAAGTTCTTTGCACCATGCATTTTGTTCCTTTCTTGAAGGAAAAATTCCAAAGAAAACGATCGAAAATGGGCAGTTACAGTGGTGTCCTCCCTTAAGGAAGCATTTTACATAACAATATCAAGTACCTAACGTACTATTATAGGCACTTAATCAGTGTTATAATTATCATTGAGATCAAAATCAACTTGATCAACATTACAATCAACTTTAGCAACATTATAACAAACTTGAACAACAAATTGTTGTTCAAGTTTATTCCCCGCACCGGGCTCGCTGCACACACATTTAAACCGTATTTTAGCGCTCTGTCAAAGTAGCCCCAAAAACTGTCAAAGTTATCCTGAATGTCTAAGTAGCCACGTTTTACGGTATATTTTCGAAAATGACCCAGCTGAATATTTTCATAGCAGAACTGTTTTTCACTAGCTACCGTGCTCGTGCTGCCTTAAGGTTGTTATGGAGTTAAGTCAACATGTTACCACCGAACTGAATTTTTTTCTGGACCTTCATATAACCTCTTTGCTGATCATCATCCTGTGCAGTTTGAATACGATCTACATTACCGTTTGTTAAAAAGAAAATCAGCAACTCGACGTAGTTCGTGGACTAACTACATTACGCTTATGGAAAAATCCCGATCATTTTTTAGTACATTATTAATATATGCTAAGTAAATGTTGCCACGGAGCTGAAAAAATAAATACGGTTCAACTAATTATCGGAATAACCCTTCGTACCGTGAAAATGAGGATTCCCAGTACCGTTATAAAATTATTAATGTTTTTGATAGGGAGTTTGTGCGAAAATCAAGCACACAAAATATTTAACTGTGCAATCATGACAAAGTCATAGACGGCACAAATGCTACCTATCTTATCGGTATTCGGTAATTATGCCCGGGAATCTCAAACTACTTGGTCCGGATAATTAACAACGAATATTTTTGGTACTTATTCTCTTGGTTAGTAATAATGACTTAATATTAATTTGATAACTATGTTCAGAAATTATACATTTCTAGACATTTCTATGCAAAGACAAAATCACGCGGATTTTGTTTTCATTCCTAATTTTTTTTAGAATATCGGAAAATTATTAAAGTTTTTGATTTCTTCGAGATTATAGACAGCTTTAGTACACGCTTTTTCTTTCTAGCGGAATTTTTTTTACTCGGACCAATCTTCATTTTTGAGAGCTCCTTGGGCCGATATTGAGGTTACGAACGGGGCGCATAGTCTCTAACTTCGCGACAGTTCTACTGGGCATTATGATATACCACGATTTACCACGTTGCCAATTCGTTTCGCGTTAATTGAGCGTGAAAAAGTTATAGAAAATTATTATACAAAGTAATGAAAATACTCAATGTAATCACCGAGAGTTCATAAATTCATATTTTTCCAAATAGATGTAGAAAAATATTTCGAAAACGTACGTTTAATATGACGATTATTTGAAAGTTAAGCTCCCCTCGCACTTCACCCCCGACGGCTAAACCCCATAACAACCTTAAACACGACCAAGGTCAGAGAAGTGCTAACCGGACGATTTTTCGCGACCGCCTACATCGAAAAATCCTCAGTTTTCGCGCGAGACCCTCAATCCCCGTGGAAACTCGGATGCTCTCGCTCTTTATTTTGCAAAGCTCGGTATTCGCTTCGATTTTGCTGTGACAAAAGCCTCTCACGTGTCGCGTAGCTGTTTTATTTATTTTTCTCCTCTGGTAAATCCTGCATATACGAATGCTACACCGCCACACGAAATATTCACCGAACGACTCGTATATATGTATACATAAATGTATCCAACTTGCGAGGGTAATACTTGTGAAGCTCGACTAAGGGAGAATGTCCGTGATAGTTTGTTGCGCAGCGTCGGGTATGCCGCCGGAGTTTATAAGCACGAATTTGCTGCCAGGCTCGATGGACATCAAGGGTTATCCTCTGTACGCGACATCCTCGCAGGATTCTAAGTCGGTTATCGGCTCACCGACGTACGATTATTACGCGAGCGCGAAAGCTGCCGGTATAAGCGTGAAAGCACCGAAAAGCTCGGACGACAGTGGATCCAGAGGGAGCAAAGTCATACCAAAGTCGGAGAGTTCGAGCGGTACGTGTTGCAACAGCAATTTGGGAGGAAGAAATCAATCGGGGGGTGAATTGATCGTGCCAAAAACGGAGGACAATACGACGAGCAACAGTTGCCGTGTTAATTCACCGCCGCCACCACCACCGCCATCATCGGGGGTCAGGCAAACGTACGATCCTTATCTGAATCAGGACTCGAACTCGTCGTCGATGTCATCGATGGAGGCGATGGGCTCGAGATCGATCGGAGCAACGATACATCATCCGGGACAGCACGCGTCCCATCACGTATTACCGATGCAGCCGACGGTCACCTATCCGATGACCATGGTCGAGGACACGAGAATGACGCACCAGATGTCGCAGCGATCGCCCTACGAGACATCGGCCATGATGGCTGCAGCGGCAGCAGCGGCGGCCGCTGCTTCGGTCACCACCACCGAGGATATTTACCATCACAGAACAGCCGAGCACGCGGCAAGGGCCTACATGCATCCCGTTGGTAGTAACATCGCCCGGCCCGTCGTCACCTACTCGAACGACGTCGTAACGTCGAGGGGCTACGAGAACGCGGTTGTCAGCGCCGCAAATCATCGACCCTACGACCCCGGCACCGCGTCCGCCTACGACAGATACGACACCCAAAATTGTACAGCCTTTCAACCCCAGCAGCAGCAACAACAGCAACAGCAACAGCAGCAACAACAGCAACAACAACAACAACAACAGTTGCATTCCAGAGCAAATATGTATTACCTTGGACAAACGGGTATGACACCCGACGAGCAGGAAAGAGCTTATCATCAGGAAGCCGCCGCTGCAGCGCAGCAGCAACAACATCAAATGGCAATGGCAGCCGCGACTGCCGCCGGCGTTATGATCAAATCGGAGGATGTCAAGTGTGTTACCAGTGCTCAGGTTCAACAGATGCAAAAGGCTGGACCACCCACCTCGCCTGGAGGATCGGTCATGGATCTGTCAACGTCCAGCGTCACGTCCACGAGCCCTCAGGTGAGAGAAACTCATCGGTTATCATCCAAAGCCCCAGTCTTGTTCTTTGAAGTTCTACGACACTTGGTGTTCGGCCGTTTGATGCTAGATAGGTATTCCCTTCGTCGCGATTATGCTATCAATAATTAGCTGAAGTATTTGCTTTTGCACTGACGTAAACATCCCCAGCTTAAGGGGTTAGGCCACTCTAGAGGCCGAAAAAATAGGCTTTTTAGGGATTTTTTTTTCAGAATAAGTACAAAATAAATCGAGGTTACAGAAAAGGGTGTTTATCATACATATCAGTGACTGTATACAATAATTATAAATTTTACTGTATACAATAATTTAAATAGACAACATACATTTTTCCCTTTCCAAAAATTTGCCTAAAAAATCGTCAGATAATTGTTAATAACAAATCAACTATGCGATATAAAAAGAAAATTCTACGTACTCCCATAGACAATGTGTTTTCAAGATTTCAAATCTTTTGCACTGACGTAAACATCCCCAGCTTAAGCGGTTAGGCCACTCTAGAGGCCAAAAAAATAGGCTTTTTGGGGATTTTTTTTCAGAAAAAGTTCAAAATAAATCGAGGTTACAGAAAAGAGTGTTTATCATACATATCAGTGCTGTATACAATAATTATAAATTTTGCTGTATACAATAATTTAAATAGACAATATAATACATTTTTCCCTTTCCAAAAATTTGCCTAAAAAATCGTCAGATAATTGTTAATAACAAATGAACTATGCAATATAAAAAAAATCCTACGTACTTCCATAGGCAATGTATTTTTCAAGATATATTCAACATTTCAAGTGAATCGGTTGAAAATTGTCTGAGTTATGTTTCCGGCCAACTCAAAAAATGCAGTTTTCAGTTGCACAGCCGCCATTTTTAAATTAAACGCTTCAAAAAAAATTATTGTATACAGTCACTTATATGTATGATAAACACCCTTTTTTGTAATCTCAATATATCTTGTAGTTTTCCTAAAAAAAATCCCCAAAAAGCCGATTTTTTCGGCCTCTAGAGTGGCCTAAGGCCTTAATTTGAGTACATTCAAAATGGATTACTATACGCGACAAACTATGCCAGGCGCCGCCGTACGGTTCGAACAGCCTGAGCCCGCAATATGGTGGTGGACAGACGGTCGGTGGAAGTCCGCAGGCCGCAGCGAGTCCTCATCTCACGGCCAGTCCTCAAGTACCGAGTCCACAGGGTCAAACCCTCGATCTGAGTGTCAACAGGCTTCACAGGTGAGCGCTCAATCGAGTTTCCCTGTCGCAAAGAGACAATAAACAAGCACCGTGATAAACACTCGGTGAGCCTGCCTAAAATCCTCTCCTCGGACAAACAGTGTGGGATAAAGCGCGTTGCCTTCATTCAAATTTTGTATACAGCTCGAAACGAACGATCGAATTATTTTTCATTCTCTTTGGGACGTGCCAAAAGCTTTAAAGCGAAGTCTATCTTTTACGACGAAAGTATTATCTCGACGTTACATTAGTATTCGTGAAAATATATATTCTTAAATGAATACAGCGGAGCTCCTAGTCCTCAGTACTCGACCGGGCATGGCGAGGCTGTGCCGGTACCGGTTGGACCGCCATTTCCAGCTCCACGACCGATCGAGGAACAAACTGAACCGGTCGATTTCTCGACGGCTAACGAGCCCGTTAATTTCAGCGGTGGTCCGGGAATAAGGCCGGTAGGTTTTCCACCTCCGGGAGTCCACGCGGCTGCTTACAGTCGGGAAAGCACACCGGACAGCGGGGTGTCCCACTACATGGACGCCTATCGAGATCCCAGCGGTAAGCAACCCCAACAACTGCCATTAATCAACTATTTGAAGTTCCCAAATTTCATAAATCTCCTACTCATACCCATGATACGAGGGGAAAAACCTCAGTAGAGAAAACCAGTTTAGTCAGACAGTCGACTATGTCCAATCGTACTTTTTATTTGGCAAAAAAAATGAAATTCAGTAGTAAATTCCCATTTTTGTCAGACAGCCGATTATTTCGCATTCATATTTTTCATTCGGCAAAAAATGAAGCTCAGTAGTAATCCCCGGTTTGATCAGATAACTGATTATATCACATTCGTATTCTTCATTCGGTGAAAGTGAAGCTCACAAGGAAAGGTTGCGAGGTCGATCTCTCCGATTTCGATTGAATTTAGCATGCTTGTAAAATGGGTAAAAATAGGTAGCACGTATTTTTTTATATCTGTGAAACGCGATTCTTAAGGGTTGAAACGCACCCGCGAAAATAGGGGTGTTTTTCGTTTGAAATTTGTTATCTGCATCGTTCTCATTTCCAATGTATATTACACGGAGAAATAAACGATATTGCAATTTGAAATTTTTTGATTTCTCGTACCATTAAAACGTTATCGACGAAAAACGAAAAACACCCCTATTTTCGAGGGTGCGCTTCACCCCTTAAAACTTGGGTTTCTTAGATATAAAAACATAGGTGTCGCCTATTTTTACCCATTCTACAAACATGCCAAATTTTTCCGAAATCGGAGACGGCCGATTATTTCGCATTCCTATTTTTTATTCGGCGAAAAAGTAAAGCTCACAAGGAAACGTGAGGTCGACCTTTCCTATTTCGATTAAATTTGGCATGCTTGTAGAATGGGTAAAAATAGGCGACGTGTATTTTTTATAACTGCGGAACCCGATTTTTAAGGGTTGAAATGCACCCTCGAAAATTGCGGAGTCTTTCGTTTTTCGTTGATAACGTTTCAACAGTACGAGATATGAAAAAATTTCAAATTGCAACCATGTTTATTTTTTCGTGCACTATACATTGGAGATGAGAATGATAACGTTATCGACGAAAAATGAGAAACACCCCTATTTTCGAGGGTGCGTTTTACCCCATAAAAATCAGGTTTCGCAGATATAAAAAAAAATACGTGTCGTCTATTTCTACCTATTCTACAAACATGCCAAGTTTCATCGAAATCGGAGAGATCGAGCTCGCAACCTTTCCTTGTCAGTAGTAAATCCCCGATTTGGTCAAGCAGCCAATTATTTCGCATCCATATTTTTCATTCCGCGTGAAAGTAAAATTCAGTAGTAGGTTCAGTAGTAAATCCATATTTTGGCCAGATACCCGTATGTCGCACTCATCTTTTTCACTTAGCGAAAGATTGCAGCACAGTAGTATATCCTAGTTTTGGTCTGACAGTCCATTACGTCGCATTCGTAGTTTTCGTTCGGCGAAAAGGCAAAAGTCAGTAGCAAATCCCCGTTTGAGTCAGACGGTCGATCACGAAAAATAAAGCTCAGTAGTAAATCCCCGTGTTGGTCAAACAGCTAATTACTTCGCATCGATATTTTTCAGTCGGTGCAAAAGTGAAACTCAGTAGTAAATCCAGGTTTTGGTCAGACACCCGTATGTCGCATTAATCTTTTTCACTTGGCGAAAGATTTCAGCGCAGTAGTATATCCTCGTTTAGGTCAGCAATCCCATTACGTCGCAATCGTAGTTTTCATTCGGCGAAAAGGCAAAACTCTGTAAGCCCTGTTTTTGGTCAGACCTCGATCACATTCATATTTTTCCTTTCGCGAAAACGTCATAGTCAGTAGTAAACCACCGTTTTGGTCAGCCAGCGAGATTTTTGTCGCCAGATTTTTTGCGTAAAAAAATTAAACTCAGTAGTGAAAACCGGTTTTAATCGGACAATTGATCAGATCACAATCAAATATTTCCATAACGGGAAAAAAAATGAAATTTCATCTCGAAAACGAGTCTCGAACACGATATAATCAGCTCGACCGCTGATTATATCGCGATCACATTTTGTACCCATTAATTCGATCACTCCCTCATTCGAGTACAAAACCAAGTCATTCTTGTTTCCTATCCTTCTACTATTCAAATTCACTCTGAAGAATTCACCAAGCAAACATTTTGGCCTCTTTTTCCGCGAGTGTATAAAGAGGCGCGCGATGGGCTCGAGTATGGAAAAGTCTGACGCGCGTTGGTACCGTCGAAATGTGTTACTCCCCGAGGGCGCATACATATAAATACATATATATCCTACGAGCGCAGTGATCACAATCCCCCATCGAAGTGAGTCATCCCCCACCTCTCCTCTCTACCCTTACGGTGAACGCGGTCGAGGCGATGGCGCCCCCGATTCACGCGTGTGCCAAACCTTCTTCGCGGGCCTTGTACGCCGTGCACGATTCGGACGATATCGCGAAACAGAACAAAGGAGCTCTCCCGATCCCCCGCCTCACCTTTCGACCCCATAGTGTTGGGGGTTGCCGGAGGGGTTGGTGCGCAAAGAGAACGAGCCACGGGAGAGCATAAACAGGGGGGGGGCGAGCTTGCAGGTGGCTACAATGGGACGAATAAAAATTTCGTCAGAACCGGTACAAGGCTTTTCCGTAATAGAAGACCCGTTTTTCACGTTCTACATATACACGTATATCCATATATCTACACTCATAGCCCGTTAGCACTGCTGGACTTTCATTTCGTCGTTGGTTCCATCGCACCCCTTCCTCCAACATACCGACGTATTTTTGTTCCGTCTCTCTTTTTTACTCCGTATCATTCTCTCTCTCTTTCTCTCTCTCCCTGTCCATGTTAACTTTGCGCATGCATTTTCCCGTACTTTCCATGTATATGGATATAACGACGAATAAGTTGAATCTGTATGAGTACTCTACTCTCGCGAGAACAGGCACATTTCTCATTCCACCACAGTCCGGCAACACGGCCATTGTTAATTATCAATATTTCGCGTACACGTTGAGGGCGAATGAAATGTCCTATATACATACACAGGCACATATGTATGTATACACGGGCGGAAAGGTAGAGGAGAGATTGAGGGAGATGAAAAGCGAGACGGGCGAAGAGAATGAGAGCAGCGTGGCAATATTGTCCAGGCTCGACGAGGACGCGGGGGAGTAGTTATTGAAATTGAAACATTCGAATACAACGGGAACGTCCGACGATGCCGCGCGACGTTGTACACACAAGCGCACATACTAGCGAGTGCCTCGAGTCTGCACACTCGCGTACCTTTTCTACTGACGAGACAATTTAGCTGTACACTCGTTCGCCAGCACCTGACTGGCTCGGGTCCTTTCTACTGCCGATCGCGTACGGGCTTCTCTTTTTTTTTCGTGCACTCTCATAATACACCCAGCGCGAGCACTGAAGGACGCGATACGTCGCGGGACGGAACACTCCACGCTATACAGGGGTAATAAAAGGGCAGGCCAACCGTCCAGACTTCACGGGTACGAATACGAGTGGATTAATCAAGTGGACGAGATATGCGAGGAACGGAGGGAAAAAAAGAAATCGGAATGCATGAATCAAGGCGCACGTGAAATGAAAGTCTTTGTCTCTCGGTGTCACGTTGCATTGGGATACTTTTTTTTGAACGGCGAATTCGTCAAACCACGAGAGCTATTTGTTCTTGCGGAAAACGAAAGAAAGAAGGCTCTACTCGCCTAAGGCGGTTAATATCTAATGAAGATTCTGGCGATTGGATTGTTGGACTAAATATTGCGGGATATGCGCAAAATGCAGGGGAAAATAAATATTTTGAATTTGGAAGAATCGATGTAGAGATTGACGTTTTTGGGATTTTTATATTATTTTGTTTTATATTTAGTATCTTAATATTACGAATACTGTGAGTCGAGCGATGTAATAAAATTGAGATAAATAATAACGACGAACCCTCGAATTACTGTCACAATGAAAATCCGTCCCTTCGGACTTGAGAACTAACACCATTATGTTAGGCCGATTGATACAGGCACTTAGAAGTTCATATTAAGGCCTCAGGCCACAGTAACGGGTATAAAATCATGTTCGAGTACAAAATTTTTTCGTATGAAAAAATTATTCACTCATAAAATTAATTACACATCTATTTAGTATGAATATTAAGCTGTTAGAAAATACATATATTTTTTTTCCATGTACATAATGGCCGACTACTCGAAACTTCTCGAAACAGCTTTTTACCAATTGGCGTGACAAATAATTTCAACAAGAATAACACTATATTTTTTTAAATTCCGTACGTACTTCTCTAGGTATTCTAATGTAGATTGACGAGAATTTTTGTTTTTTGTTCTACGTAAAAAATTGTGGATGCTAAATGTCACGCCGCGGAGCGCCGAAAAAAAGATAACAAAGGAAAATATTAGTAGTCGGCCATTTTGTAAATCGAAAAAAAATATATATATTTTCTACAGATTGATGTTCACACTAAAAAGATGTGTAATTAATTTTACGAGTGAATCACTTTTCACACGAAAGAAATGGTTAAATGCACACATGATTTTATACCCGTTACTGTGGACTAAGACCTTAAGGCCGTCGTCTAGTGTGAAGATAATGAAACGCAGTCACTCGTTGAGAAAAAACATTCTTGAAAACCATCAGACATAGGACATTTCGGGTTTTTGTGCTTTTTTAAACAAGAAATGAAGAACACATAGGTTTTTACAGATTGAAAAAACTTTATTATCAAAAACCGGTTCACGTATATTAATATGGCTAGAAAAAATGGATGCCGCCGTTTTTTGAGCATGATATCGCAGTTTCCAGTGGGCTGCAACAAAAAAAAATAAATGTTTTAATCTGCAAGCATGTCGCTATTACGCTTACTAGAATGAAAGAGAAAAAAAACATTTCGAAAGAATGGCGACGGTGTAACCGTACTGAACTATTTTTCATGCAATAATTATGAATTATGATGCATTCTAAAAATAGTTAATATACTTTTATCGAGTTAATTCTAGTACACGTAATGGACATCAGTAAACACTACATGTGGTTTGAGTTTGAAGTGAATCGGTCAATTGGTTTTCGAAATATCTTGCCCAAAAAATTGAAAACTATAGATTTAAGAAAAACTCTTTTAATTCTGAATAACGGGACATGCACAAATATGATGAAAACTTCAAACCTACACACAGTCTGCGATTCCAGGGCTACGCATCACACCTTCTTCTTGTGCAAAGAGCTCATTAATCTTTGAGAAATGCGATTTTCGGGTACTCAGTCGGGTTTTTCCAGGTACCCCGAATAATAATAATAAATTTCGAAGACAACAGGCGGATAGGGCGCTCGGAAAAGGACGTGCGCGCCGTGCAGGTCAGGTAGTCGGTTACTCCGATAGCCGCGACCCCTATAAAGGCCCATAACTCGGGTAATTTTTCGAATATATCAATGGCTCAAAAACTAAAATATTCGGAACAAATTATACTTTAAGAAAATGCAATTCAAAACAATTGATTTTTGTTTTACCCACCACACGAGGCGACGGCCTTAAGTGGATCAATGCACGCTTGTAAAATTTCGAACGATTCTAAAGATACACGCAAAAAAGAGTGCCCAATTTTTTTCAAGTTTTTTTTTCAAGTACTTGGCGATCGAATATTTCCAATTTTTATCATTAAACCTGAACCAAGATACCAACAACTTTAATGTCCAAATAAAACTGGAGAAGTGCCAGCGATTTTTAAAAAATATTAATTCTAGAAGTCACATACACACCTACTTCCTTGAACGAAAACCAAACGTATTTATAAGAATGTTAATTGCAAAAACATTGTTCGACATATCACCGATTTTTTGTTAATTCCGCAGTATCTTTTTTCCTCGTTAAAAAACACTTTGGTCTTTTTTCTGCAGGTTTGTTTTTTAAATCCTAAACATGGGATAAAATGTAACGGCGACGGGTTTCGCGGATTGTCAGAAATGTTGGTAAAAATATTCTTTCCGATCTTCTTGCAGCTTACGGACCGATGAGCCCCCACCCCGGCTACGGCATGAGCGGTGTCCAGGCTGAATATCCAGGCAATACTTACACGCCCTACCCAAGCGCCGGCTACAACTGCGGCGGTGCTTATCCAGGTGGCCCCGTGACTTCCGGTTATCAGATACCCGCGGGTTACACACCAGCCCCGTGTTACAGCATGCCACCGCCTCAGCACACGATCGGTGGCTTGGACAAGCCTTCGGGCAAGGACGATGGGTAAGGCTCGCGCGGATCCTTCGGAAATCGAGTTTTAATTAACGATAATTAATTAATCGGCCGCAACGGGGGTTAGGATCGTTCGCCTGGAAGTTGAGCGAATATCTAAGCTCCTCCCCCCCCCTCTCTCTCTCTCTCTCTCTCCTCTCTCTTTTTCTTTCTTTCCATAAATTCGCATCGGTGACGCGACATTTCTTCCCCCAAAATCGAATCCACTTGCCGATTGCATAATCGAAGCGAATGACAACAGAAGAAGATCGATCAAGCTACGTCGATGACGTTTGATCGTTGTGCTATTACGGAGAAAAGGTCGCACAAAGGCAAACTATAGCCATTGACGTTGCCAAAACGATAGAATTCTCCCCACCAGGCTTCACGGCATACCGCACCAACCTCCACCATTTTGTTAATTAAAGTAATTACTCTTCGTAGGGAAAGTGCCAACCTTATTCTAATTGACGTAAAGCTCGGTGGCGTGGCGGGGTTGTAGCGCGGAGGTTAGAAGAGGAGAGTAGCATCGGGCGACGAGGTGCGGTGGGGGGAGGAGCAACTAAGGGGCGGGCAGGGGTGTCGGAAGGTCGAGGAAAGGGGTGGGATGGTTCGCCAAAGGGTGGATCAGGCCGCGGGAAACGCGCAACCCACGGGAACACTGGCGGGAGTCGGGGTATAATCAGTTGCCACCGCACTGGATTATGGGGCGAGAGAGAACCGCCGTCTCACAGCAGTTCTCACCGTCAAGGGATGGAAAAGACGTCGACCAGAGGGAGATATAGAGAGAGAAAGGGAGAGACAAAGAAGCTTGACGATAGATACCACCCTGAAACGCACACACGTACGCAACTCGATCTACGAGGATGATGCCTCTGAGAAACTGCTGCGTGGTTACTTGCCTTGCATGCCTTTTCCTTGCCCCAACCCTGTCGAAATTCGATGATCCGGAAGGGATCAAATTCCATAGCCTCAAAAACCAAGCACAGTTTAGAAAGGAAAGCCTCCGATGGAATGGAATATTGAGGAAGGACCTCATTGACGCTCATCCAATAACTTCTGATTCATACATGCTTTTACTTAAGAAGTAAGGCCACTGTAACGGCCCAAAAAAAAAAGGTTTTTTCACTAATTTTTTGCTCCCGAAATTGAAGGTATTTGAAAAAAAACTTTTAATGGTGTTATCGGGCATACATTAAACTTTATTATAAAATTTTTTTACAGTAAAAAAAAACAAAATGGCGGTTCCACAGCTATCTTCCCGGGACATGTTTTGCTTCCAGGGCTCCGCGGCACGCAGCACCACTGGTGCACTTTTGAATCTAGAACAAAAAAAAAACCATTAATCTAGAGGGCTATGGCTAGAGAATGTCGATCGGATTTTAAAAAGTATCAATTTTTGTGGATTTGGCGTGCGTTTGAAAAAAAAAATTGATTTTTGACGAAAAAAACGGCAAGTTTTTTGTTAATAAAAAATCAATAAATAAAGTTCTTGAAAATTCCGATCGACATTCTCAAGATAATGTAAATGTTCACATCTGGTTAAAATTTCAAGTAAAAAAAATGAAAATTGTTCGAGTTATGCTGCGTGCCATTTTGAAAACATGTCCCGGGAAGATAGCTGTGGAACCGCCATTTTGTTTTTTTTACTGTAAAAAAATGTTATAATAAAGTTTAATGTATGCCCGATAACACCATTAAAAGTTTTTTTTCAAATACCTTCAATTTCGGGAGCAAAAAATTAGTGAAAAAACCTTTTTTTTTGGGCCGTTACAGTGGCCTTACTCCTTAAGTGTTTAAGCTTTTACTTAAAAAGTTCAACACCTTGTTGAAATTTTTGAAAATATCGATTTTCGGTTTTTCACGGAGTCTCAAAATACAATATTTCAAAAATATTCTCTGAAAGTTTCAAGTCGAGTCGTTCAAAATTGAAGGAGTTATGGGTATTTAGAAGTAGGTTCCGCGAACCGGCGACCTTTACACGCGGTTTTCTCAAAATTACTTTTTCAAAATCGGTGACAACGATATCTCAAAAATCACTGCACCAAATTCCTTTTCAACTGCGGCCATTTTTTCAAAGATCAATATTTTATTGAATCGTTCATCCGAGCACTAGATAATTTCATGCAAAAACTAAGCGCGTATGAAAGTGAACAGTGGTCGGCGCAAACCATCGTATCTACCACATTTATTAATATTGTTCAATACAAAAATTGTATAAGATCCTTAAAACCATACTCTTTAATGTAAAAAAAAAATTAAAAATCACACACGTTTTCCAGAAAAAATTCACAACAGTTCCTCTTTTTTTCGGCCACGAGCTATGCGTAACCCGTTAAGGGGTTTGAAAAGTTCAAGAGTCCTAAAAGTGCGAGTGATTTTTTCTGTTAAAAAAAGTAAACTGAAAATCTAATTGGAGAAGTCTATTACTAGCACATATCTCAGAGTATATGAAGTAATTTTAAACATTTTTCTTTCCCTCCGAACCAGAACAAGTATTTTTTACAGAATCGTCAGCGCTGCTAGCAGAACGTCGCAAATTTCGATCTTCAATAACGAACGAAAAACTTCCATTGCCTGAATGATGGTAGCTCACGAAATACATAGGATATTTGTAAAAGATTGTTTTTCATAGAAACGCCAAGCGATGAAAAAAATATTTGTTTTCAGGAAAAAATATTTACAACAAGTGGAGTTTGCTAAGAAACAAATAACTCGCTGTGTTTTTGTGTGAAATATCTAGTTTAGAAGATACAGTTGAAGTTTGAAGCGAATCGGATGAAATTTGTTCAAATTGTGCTGCAAGCCAATTGGAAAAACGTTGTTTCGCGAAAAATGCCTCGAAAGCTTGTGTCACATTATTTTGAAGTCGACAGTTAAAATTTGATTAATTTAGTTAAAATACCAACTTTTCGGTATCAGACCAAACGCACTTTTTTGAAATCATAAATAAAGTATGATTGAATTTTTAAATATCGTTTTTCAATCCCTCCGATCTAGTCACCCCTTAAGAGAATAACGAAACCAATTGATTCATTATAAAAAAAACTTTTGATTCACCATACCCATTCTATATTCACATACTACAGATCGATCCCATTTGCATGCCTTCAAAAAATCATTTACTCTCACGAACGAGGTTTCGGAAGTTCTTATCAATTAGATTTTTCGCCCTCTTCCCCAAGACTCCTCAATACCCTCCAATAAAAATTCAGTATTCATCGCGATTACCCTCCTATTAAAAAACCTCAATAAGCCGACAGAGAGCGAGAGGAGGGGGGACTTCAATATTCAATCCTCGATTTATCGATAAATCTCGTGGAGGAGGCTCATTTATCCTGTGGGATATTGTTTTCCACAAGACGCTTGATACAAGTCGAATGACGAGTGCAGCAGCGCCCGGAGGGTCGTGGAAACCAAAGAGACGGTATATTTCGCGTTCCCGATGCGCTTGCCCACCAGGGGCGCGCTCGGTTTCTCGTGTTGCCACCAAGCTGATAGGTAGCCAGTTCGATAGCGATACTTCAACATTATTAATGGCCTGGACCAATATAACCATCTAATATAGAGAAAGCCCGGGCTCCTAACCGTATTACCGTTATACCGTAGCCTTAATACTATTATTATCATCACTGTTTCAATACATACATATGTCTGTATGTCTGCCCAGTCGTACTCTCGTTTTCTGGCTACACGACGGAAGTTTATTGGCTCGGCAGCTGCCACGTTCGTTAAATTCGCCTCTCTCCTACTCGACAATTTATTTCACGTCGAATTTAATCCAAAGACAGTAGCTAAAATACTCGCACACGGACACTCCACCCACACCCATATGACGGAGAACTGCTGCGTACGCTATAATGGGGAAACGATTTTCAAGAGACCGCGCAACAAAGAGGAATTTTCGGGTGAAAAAAAAAGTAGAGATACAATATTGGGTCGATGGAATTTATAGATACGTGTAGGAAATTAATTTAGCCTACGAGGACGCACAAGATACCGCGGTTGGTTAGGGACTACATACATATGTGTATATATATGTATATATATATATATATATATATATATATATATATATGTAGGTATATAATATGTATATGCACGTACGACGGATTTACCTCGTTAAGGGCGAGGTCGGAAGGGCTTGAGGACAAGCCGTTATCTCGTCTGTACTACCGAGAAAACGCATATACCATATACCGATATGCATGTATCCGTATACATGTGAAGGAATACTGGCTAGAGCAGATACGTGGCATACCGAAACGAGGGTAGTCTGGCTGAAAATGCCAATTCATGAAACAACCGAAGAGAGTGCAAGCAAATTAAGAAAAATTCTTACAAGGAACATCCCTTAGGTGACACCCTTCGATTTTGTTGAAATTTGGATATGTTATAAAGCACCAAAAAATAAGCGATACGTATTTTTTTTATCGGCGGAAAAACGGATTTAACGGGTGAAACCACCCTTCGAAAAAAGGCTTCTCTAGGGGTAATATAGCAGTTTCACATACAAGAAGTCCATCGATTTTAATGAAACAAAAACGAAAATTCTTCTAATCCAAAGCAATGAAAAATTCACTATAGTCACATTGCAAAAAAAATAAGGGGTGAACCACCCCTATATTAAGGGGTAGTTTCACCCCTTAAAACCGTTTTTCCGCCGATAAAAAAATACGTATCGCTTACTTTTCGGTTCTTTATAACATATCCAAATTTCAATAAAATCGAAGGGTGTCACCTGAGGGATGTTCCTCGTTAGCACACCCGGCAAACCCAAGAGTTCTTTGTATTCCATTTTTCTGATCAGAACGCTGTAAAGCAACTTCGATGGAAGTGCTGGCTTCCACATGTTTCATACCAATTCTGGTAGGGTCGGAAACTAGCATGTCACGGGCAAAAAAAGTCAGCAGCATTTGAGTCACTTGCCGGCATTACTTTGGTGATTCAACATGCTATTGGTCTAATGCTGGTAACAGCTAGAAACTTACCAAATTGCTGCTGTCTTTGGTGCCGTTTGAATGGTCGACACCCGATCGACATGCCTCTTGGCATCTTAGTCTTCCTAAGCTGACAATCGACACCAACTCAGTAACTTCCCGGTATGGCATTGGTGATTCAACATACTATTGGACTGATGCTGGCAGCAGTTAGTAGCTTACTGCTGCATTTAGTGCCGATTGGATGAACAACATCTGATCGACATGCCTTTTGCTACCTTAGTCATCCTAAGATGGCAATCGACACCAACTTACAAGGAACATCCCTCAGGTGACACCCTTCTATTTTATTGAAATTTGGATATTTTATAAAGCATCGAAAAGTAAGCAATACGTATTTTTTTATCGGCGGAAAAACGGTTTTTAAGGGTGAAACGAACCCTCGAAAATAGGGGCGTTTTTCCTTTTTCGTCGATAACGTTATCGTTCTCATCTCCAATGTATAGTGCACAGAAAAATAAACATTGTTGCAATTTGAATTTTTTTAATATATCGTACCGTTAAAACGTTATCGACGAAAAACGAAAAACATCCCCATGTTTGAGGGTGCGTTTCAGCCCTTGAAACCGCTTTTCCGCCGATAAAAGAAAATACGTATCGCTTACTTTTCGGTGCTTTATAAAATGTCCAAATTTCAACAAAATCGAAGGGTGTCACCTGAGTGATGTTCCTTGTTGGTAACTTGCCAGCATCGCTTTAGTGATTCAACATGCTATTGGGCTGATGCTGATAGCAGCTAGTAACTTACCATAATACTGCTGTTTTTGGGCACGATTAGATGAACGACATCCGATCAACATGACTTTTATCATTTTAGTCATTCTAAGATGCCAATTAACGCCAACTTAGTAACTTGCCAACATCGCTTCGGTGATTCGCCATGCTATTGGACTGATGCTAATAATAGCTGGTAAATTATCAAAATGCCGCTGCCTTTGGTGCCGATTGGATGGATGACATCTGATAGATGTTCCTCTTGGCATCTTAGGATGACTAGGATGCCAAAGAGGGCAAACACTAAAATTGGAATGTCAGAAACGGAAAACAGCGTAAATTCCTATCGTCGATCCGGAACATGCGAGCGTTGTCTTAATCCAGCATTTTCATTGATAATGGGATTGAGTATAGCTGTGGAGAGACAAGCCCTGCTTCACCTCTTGTAATATCAGGGGTAGGTTGGCGAGGACATAAGTGGAGGGAGGGGGGAGCAGGAAGAGAGGGAGACGAAGGAAGAGAGCGAGGGAGAACCACAGAGAGAAGTGGTTAGAAGGTCGCGGAACACGGAACCCGAAGACCGAGGTAGAGGTACGCCAACGGCGTGATTACACTCAAGTCCTCCGGTAGCCCGTGGAACACCCTGCCAGCTCCAAGGGATGTGTAGCAAGCTCTATCTCTCCTTCTACACCCCCTCTCTCTCTCTCTCGCTCCCTCCCTGGCTGCTTCCCCCGGCAATATCGCGACCACTCAAGGGTCATCCAGGTTTCGAGCTTTCTCATCTCCCTTCACTACCACCACCACCATCTACCATCAACGAGGCTCCGAACCTCGCGAAATCGGGACTTTACGAACATGCACACGTATATATGAGTATGTATAGATCCTTATCTAGAAAGCTTGAGAATGGCCAGGGATATAAGAGAAAATCCCGTCCAACACTCCGCAAGCTGACCACGTAGCTTTCATCTCCTTTTTATTCGAAAATCGTCTGAACACTTGAGAAAACGCCCGCGATTCGCGAGCGCTCTTCAATGTTTTTTTTCCAACTGTTAGTTTAGCTTTTTATTCGCCTCGCTCAGGCATACGGGGGTACACGAGAAATAAATAATTTCGCAAGCATATTTCGCGCTCGCAAACGAGTAGATTGATCATATTTCGCTGAAATGAGAAAGCGTTAATTTTTTCTCCTGAATTCGTATAAATGATGAACATCGCGTGGGGATGAATGACAGTCGATCGGAACGCATGAGACGGAATGAGGGATTAGGCGCGAAAACGAGTATTTTCTCCTCAATTTTGGATGATCTGTTCGATGCGCAGTATGAATGTGCCGAGGCAAACGTTGAATTACTCTCCACGGGGATCCCCTCGGGGCCGCGACAGCAAGGATCTCATTCAGTGCCCCACGTCCTCCTGCGATGGCATGGGTCATGTGTCCGGGAACTACGCTACCCACAGAAGGCAAGGCCTACACATTTGAAATCGACATTCCACCTTGAATATGTATTTTTTTCCTTCCTCAGTACATATATACTTCTTCCATTAAGGGGCCAGTCCACTTTGGCGATACGAAAAAAGGCTCTTTTCGCGATTTTTTTTTTGAGGATTTTATAAAAGATATGAATATAAAAGTGTTGGGCTTGATAAATAAAGTCTTGCAATACATTTTTAAAAAAATGTATTCATTTTTATTTATTTTAAAGAACAAAAACTATAGTTTAACGTAACGCCTCAAAAATAGGTGGGCTAGGTAGCTCCGTCACAACTCGGCAACCGCTTGTCTGAAAAAAAAAATCAAAGTCCATTAGATTCAGTATGACACCAGCTACAAAATGACCGTCGGATATAAAGTTTTATCAAAAAATAAAAAAATGGCAGATAAAAATCGAAAAAAAAGTTAAAAAACGCGTTTCTTCCGTAGTTTTTTTGCAAAAAAAAAGAATAAAAATCAAAATTTTAAAACCATCGAAGGTCATCTTGTTGCGAATCATGTTTACAATATGTGGTTCAAATTTCAAGGGAATCGGTTTATTAGTTTTATGTTAGAGATACGATGGAGCTAGATCTTGAAAACGTTGTTTCAAGAAAAACGCGTTTGAAGTTTATACTATGAAAAACTCTTACCTAAACTGAATCGGCAATTCCTGCACCGTACAAAATCCCTTCTGATTGCTCATCATCGTCGATTCCTTGAAGTCTTGCTTGCTTTCGATTTTTTGAAATTTTCAAAGTGGACTGGCCCCTTAAGGCCTTACTTAGGCCACAGTAAAAGGTATAAAATCATGTGCGAATTTAACAATTTTTTTCGTATGAAAAAGTGACTCACTCATAAAATTAATTACACATCTATTTAGTATGAATATCAAGCTGTTAGAAAATATATATTTTTTTTCGATGTACGAAATGGCCGACTACTAATATTTTCTTTTGTTATCTTTTTTACCTAGAACAAAAAATTAAAAATTCTCGTCAATCTACATTAGAATACCTAGAGAAGTACGTACGGAATTAAAAAATATTGTTTTGTTCAAAAGTTGTAGGAATTTGAACATAAGAAATGAAATTTCAGTGAAAAATTTCGTTATGACTGCTTATGAACTGCTCATAAAATGAAGAGTTTTCGATTAATCAGAAATTCCGTACGTACTGCGAAATGCTATTAGGAACGTAACTTTTAAATTTGGAGTAAATCGCGTGAAAATCGTTTTCATTATTTATCACGCCAATTGGAAAAAAACTGTTTCGAGAAATTTCGAGTAGTCGGCGATTTTGTACATCGAAAGAAAAAAAAATTCTAGCAGCTTGATATTCATACTAAATAGATGTTTAATTAATTTTATGAGTGAATCAATTTTTCATACGAAAAAAAAATTGCTCAATTCGCACATGATTTTATACCCGTTACTGTGGCCTAAGGCCTTAAATTATTCACGTTCATTGATTACGATATCCGCATCCTTGTGTTTCCTTGTTTTTCGTTCAACAACGAAAATAAAATGAAGAAAGCACGAGTCTCGAGTCAATTTGTCACTAATTTTTCGTTTCTCGAGTCAATCACAAAAAAAACGAGCCGCAAACCCCGATTTAAGATGTAAAAAGTAAATTCAGTAGTGAAAATCTGTTTTAGTCGGACATTCGATTTTTTTGCGACTTTGTCACTTGCGCAATCTTGCGAGCAGCTCGCCATTTGTTTATTATTAATGTATTTTGTTGAGTGTTCGATACTAGCCGCTGTTTGAATATCATTGAACCTTAGCGCAACCTACAACAATCACGTTTGATCCAGTGACAATCAAATATGTAGTTGATTTTATATTGAATGAGTTATCGTCTCCCTCCTCGATCCCATTAGAGACCCGACCCCTACGAAAAAAAAAAAATTAACAGACGTGACATAATCATTTCGTTTTCTGTACTGTCATATTGCAACTGTAATATTATCATTATTACCGTTATAATGATCGCTCCGAATAGCTGGAACGTCTGTTGTTGAAAACAAAAAAAAAGGAAAAGAAAAACCGAGATCATCCCGACATCAACGGCAGTCTCTCGTGTGGGCAGCTTAGTTGCGAACTGTATGGAATGACCACGTCACATCATAGCGCTTACGAGACATGATTAATCCTATTGATCGTGTCTCAATTGATAATTATTCAACATTTTCTGCGTACAATAATGAACAAGAAAAATGAATGAGACGCCACGACAATTGGCAATTGGCGAGTTTCATTGGGGTCTGGTGTGAGTGTGCTCCCAGCTCTCTCTCTCTCTTTCTCTCTTTCACTCCCTTCTATTGTTGTTAGAGCTTAAGAAATTGCCTCTTCGAACGTTTTTTTCATGAGAGCGCGCTTTATTTGGATAAATCATAAAAATGAATACACCGAAAAAAGGAAAGTATATTCAAATTTAAGGGGGGAGGTACCTATAGGCGAGGACCAAATAGCTGGTTTTCACGATCTCCTTTTTGAAGGGAAGCTTTTTTCACCATTTTCAGGCTTCCGTACCCGAAGGGCAAAACAGAACGATATTAATGACACTCTGAAGTTTGTCGGTCCGTATGTCACGGATCTCTAGCTCGTAATCGGAATGAGTTACAGACCTGAAATTTGGATATTTTGTGTAGAATGTTCACCGAAAACCGGATATTTAAATAGAAATTCAATAAAATTATTTTTCATGGAGGTCCCATTCATGAAAAGGAGCAGAATTTTTTTTTTCTACCCTGGCATGTGGGGTGTTATTTTTTAGAACTCATAGAGCAGAGTACCATTTTTTTCTTTTTTATCTTCAAAAATAAAGAAATGACGGGTTGTCAATCAGTTTCAGGCAATTTTTTTACGGGGTCTATCTGAAAAACTGAACTAGTTAGGAATTTGGAATTTCTATTTTTATTTACCATATACTGTATTTACACACCAAATACTGAAAACGCCCATTCATAAATTAGTGTACATAATAATTTAGTGTATACATAAAACAAAGGCCGATGTCCGTCCGCATGTCACGGGTCTTTAGCTCGTAAACGGAATGAGTTAAAGACCTGAAATTTGGATATTTTGTGTAGAATGTTGACCCAACACCGAATATTGAATGCGAAATTCAATAAAAGGAAATTCAATAAAATTTAAATAAAGAAGAAATTCAATAAAATTTTCATTAGGGCCCCACCCATGAAAGAGGAGCACAACAAAATATTTCTTACCCTGGCATGTGGGATGTCATTTTGTAAAGCTCTTTGAGTAGAGTACAAATGTTTTTTTTCTCTCTGTTATCTTTAAAAGTGAAGAAATGGCAGGCCGTTAAAATTGTCAGTTTTAAACCATTTTTTTGACGGGGTCTGTCTCAAAAATTGAACTAGTTAGGAATTTGGAATTTCTGTACATTATGTATTACATACTGTATTTAAACAGCTAAAAAGAATTTAAAAGTTAATTTGTCATATGTACGGATCCCTAATAGTGCGAGGCCCGACTCGCACTAGACCGAGTTTTTTAGACTCAGGGTTTGTTTTATTACTACTATAGGCTGTCACATGGTATTTTTTATCAATCTTTAAAAATGGCGGAGGTATCTCGCACGGTCTTCTAAATAGGTTGGAGCGGATGTATGTCGGCGGGATTAATCTGAGAGAAAAACCAATGAACATTTTTTTTTTTCATTGACACTCATACACAACACATGAACCAAGAAAAAGTGAGAATTTTTTACAATTGATGGAGTAGTTCGCTTTGAACCAAAAAGTTTGAATTTTCCGGAAAAAAGGGCTATAATTTGCAACAAAAAAATAGTTTTTTTTTCATTTTCAAAAACATTGAGGGTCGTTTTTTTAGAAAACAAGGTTAGTAAGATTAATACCGAATTTCATCACAAACGGTCGATTATTTTTTCAGCTATACGTCACGACAGTTTTAAAAATGCAATTTAGAAGACCGTGTCATACCTCCGCCATTTTCAAAGATCAATGAAAATAAAAATACCATGTAACAGCCAAAAGTAGTATTAAAACATACCCTAAGTCTCACAAATGGTGAATAAATCTTTGCTTTTAAAAGAAAATCATGAAAATCAGCAAATTTTTTCCTCGCCTAAAGGTATATCGCCCCTTAAAAAATGCTCTACGAGCTACACCTCATGAGTGATCCTGATGGAACGAGACTTTGCCACTCGCCGCATGCTCCGACCCATTCCCCTCGAAAAGCTATTTACAAATTAAAGCGGGAGCCTGAATTAGAAGATCCAAAAAAGCGTTTTTTCAGGAATTTTTTTTTAAGGGAAAAAAACAAGTGAGTCAAGTAAACATTGAAGTATCTTTTATATCTAAAAAACATTTCAATATGAAACAATAAATGGCTGCAGATTTATCAGCCTATTCCATGTGCTTGCCTCTGCACTCCCCAATCGGCGGAAAAGATGCAGCTCGTAATTCTTGACTGAACCAAATGAACCAATAAGATGTTCAATTGTCATATATTTTTCTTCTGGGAGAATTAATAAAAAGCTGAAGAAATCGTAAAATTATAATTTTTTTCAGGTTTGAAAAAAAATGTGTTAAAAAAACACTTTCACGTGCTGTAAACATTATTTAAAAAGACTTGTTAAACTACTTTTTTAATTGACTTAGAAGAGATTTTGATACTGAAGAAAATAAAGATGGTTTGATTCAATAGGTCGTTTACTTTTTTTGCTATCACGCCCGCCAATTTGGAAAAATCGTGAAAATGGAAACTGGAGAAAAAGCACTTCAAAGTTGTCGATAGGAGGAAATATCAATCGCTTCTCTGCTTTTGCCTTGTATCTTCGACAATATTTACAATTGGCCTCTGTAACTTTGTAAATATATTCTTGGATACTTTATCTATCGATTTAAGCAATTTAAGGGGTCAGTTCACTTGGGAGCCACGAAAAAAAGGCTATTTTCGCTATTTTTTTTACGATTTTATAAAAGATATGAATATAAAATTTGTTGGACTTGATAAATAAAGTCTTGAATTACATTTAAAAAAAATGTTTAATTCATTTTTATTCATTTTTAAGTACAAAAACTATAGTTTAACGTAACGCCTCAACAATAGGTGGGCTAGATAGCTCCATCATAACTCGGCAACGGCTTATCTGAAACAAAAAAAACAACGATTCAATATGACACCAGCTGCAAAATGACCCTCGAATATAAAGTTTTATCAAAAAATAAAAAAATGGCAGATGAAAAACGAAAAGTTTTTCGCAAAAAAAAAGAGTAAAAATAAAAATGTTCAAACCATCGAGGGTCATCGTGTTGCGAATCAGGTTCGCAATATGTGGTTCAAATTTCAAGAGAATCGGTTTATTAGTTTTGAAGATACGATGAAGTTAGATTTTGAAAACGTTGTTTCGAGAAAAATGCGTCTGAAGTTTACACCATGAAAAACTTTTACCTAACCTCAATCGGCAATTCCTGCACCGTACAAAATCCCTTCTGATTGCTTATCATAATCGATTTTTTCAAGTCCTGCTTGCTTTTGATTTTTTTAAATTATCACAGTGGACTGGCCCCTTAGAAGAAAACGATTTTTCGAACCTTCTAATTCAGGCTCCCGCCTTAAGTTACCGGGGATGAGGATTTAGCGGAGATTTTGTTTTTCTACTTAACTTACGAATAAACTTACGAATAAAATTGTCGTGAATAAACTAGCTCGTGAATCACATCCTGTGGCAACGTCACGACAGGTGCATGCGATCACTTGCTGAAGATATTGTTATCATTATTGTTGTATTATTATGCGAGGAAATTCTGTGAGGTGTAAGCTCAGGACACGCGAGGATCGACGTTAGAAAAACGTCGTACTTTTCGCCCCGAGGTTACGACGCGAAATTAATGCGAAATATAAATGGAGGTGTGTGTGACGATTATAAAGGATAACGAATGATCGTTCGAACTTGCAGTCTCTCCGGATGTCCGAGAGCGGATCGTTCACAGATTCAAGCACACTCCCAAGAGCTGAAGTGTCCAACGCCGAACTGCGATGGCTCGGGCCACGTCACCGGAAACTACAGTTCCCACAGAAGTCTCTCGGGCTGCCCGCGCGCCAATAAACCAAAGAGCAAACCGCGGGACGGCCAGGACTCCGAACCGCTGAGGTCAGTTGACACTTTTTTCTGCTTTCGCTTATTCCATGCCAGCGATACGACATTTTTATTGCTATACCGAAATTCCTACTAACACGTGTTACTTTTCAAAAAGCTTCGCAATTAATAATTCTATCGGCTATTGAGAGATGGCATTTTTAGATGCGCTTTGTTGAAAGGAAGTAATGCGGATATACATTTAGACATGAAACAATAAACAGTATTGAGGGATTTTTTAAACTGAGAAATAATTATTCTACAATAATAAAACTTTAGGTATACGTTAATAGTATATTTAAGGGGCCAGTCCACTTTGGAGCCACGAAAAACAGGCTATTTTCGCGATTTCTTTTAGGATTTTATAAAAGATATGAATATAAAAGTTGTCGGGCTTGATAAATAGTCATGGAATACATTTTTTTTTTATTTAATTCATTTTTATTCATTTTTAAGTACAAAAACTATAGTTTAACGTAACGCCTCAAAAATAGGTGGGCTAGGTAGCTCCATCACAACTCGGCAACGGCTTGTCTGAAACAAAAACATCAAAGTCCATTAGATTTAGTATGACACCAGCTACAAAATCACCCTCGGATATAAAGTTTTATCAAAAAATAAAAAAAATGGCAGATGAAAAACGATTTTTTTTAAACGCGTTTTTTCGCAGTTTTTCGCAAAAAAATAAGAGTAAAAATAAAAATTTCAAAACCATCGAGAGTCATCTTGTTGCGAATCATGTTTACAATACGTGGTTCAAATTTCAAGACAATCGGTTTATTAAGGGCGGGGTAAAGTATTAAATTTTTTTTTTCATTTTTGTTTAATTTTTTAAATGAATGCATAATATATCAAGAATATTGTGTTAAAATTTCAAGTCGATCGGAGTAAAATTGACGAAGTTATGAGTATTTGAGCGTCTATTGCTCCATGCCGTTCTCTTCTCTTCTGCGTTTTTCAAACCGTTTTTCTGAGACTTGTCATATTTGAAGCCCGTGTGCACGATAACTCAAAATCTACTGGACCAATCGCTTTGAACTTTTGCACAGTACTTCTTCACATAATTCACCAGGTATTTTCGAGAGCTTTTTTGTTTTTTTTAATAATTACTAATTTTGCAACAACAAATTAGCCGATTTTTTTAGCGAAAATCGGGTTTTTGGCTCCCAAGTGCTACGAAAAATCGAAAAATCGAAAGAGAAAAAAAATCCTCCCGTCATTACCTCGAGAAACATCTCCTTAACAAATGCATTTTGATTCTTTTGTTTCAAATGATTCTGTTGCGAGTTATGGTGCACACCGCAAACCAACTTTTTTTCGAGGCGCCTCCGGGGTTTAATTTTCACTCGCTCAATTTTAAATATTTTGCAATGCAAATTTAGGAGAATATTGTTCAAATGTTACTTTATTATATGTAAATTTTTCAATAAACGAACACTATTCGTTACGCCAAAAAAAAATCTTAAAAACATGCCTTTTTTTCGCCGAATTAACTTTACCCCGCCGTTAATTTTATAGATACGATGGAGTTAGATTTTGAAAAAGTTGTTTCGAGAAAAACGCTTTTGAAGAGTATACTATGAATAACTCTTACCTACAATCAATCGGCAATTCCTGCACCGTACAAAATCCCTTCTGATTGCTCATCATCGTCGAGTTCTTCAAGTCTTGCTTGCTTTCGATCTTTTGACATTGTCAAAGTGGACTGGCCCCTTAAGAATGTTCTGGATTTTTTTCACCACAAAACACCAGAGATAAAAAATAGTTTAATGTATGTACTTTCACGTGCGATTAGATGGGCAAAACGTTCGCACAACGGGTGATGTAATTTTTTTGGCTATTCAGTACCAAAATAAACCATTTATAATAATAAATTAACGCAACATAAACCTTTGTAAACATTTAGAAAAAAAACCACCTTGCCCATCGTAAACCATATATATTCATTATTATGCCATCAAGGAATGATAAAAGATTGCGAATTTTGGCTGGCGAATGAAGAGCAGCGCTGCTAACCTCAATTTCCGCGAAGTTGTCGTATATCGGCAACACTTTATATTAATTAATGGTAATAATAAATAATCATATAATCCCGTGACATAGATATAAATAGGCATCATTATAAATTACTCAAAATTTCATTTTGCGTTGTATAAAACCTTCACTGTTGCAGTCTTTTCATAACAGTCATCGATAATGTTATACTTTTTCAAGCTGGTAGTAACACAAAAGTCTTATTCACGTAATAACAATATAAAAATGCATTCTTTTGCCCTTTAATTATACATTGCGTGAAAAATTAGCATCTACAGAATAAATCTATATCTCGTAAGCATTTTTTTTACGTTCAGTAAAAAAGAATCACAAACCGGCATTTAACTCAACTGAACCGCTCCAACCTTTTCAACATGGCCATTTTTTATTTCTATAACATTCGCATAGGCGTGTTAAAAAAAAATTACGCACCTTTAGTATAATAATTGGACTTTCGTATAATCGGATATTTTCACTGAAATATTATAAATTACGAAAATGGCGAACAGTAGTAAAAAAGTTCAATTTTCGACCAAAAAAACGATTTCAATCATTTGTTATCAACAAATGGATAAGCACATGTATAAAAAATCGTCCGATCATACGATACGATGCTCTGTTCGAATCGAACAGAGTCGAGCGAATAAATGTTCAAATAAGACTTACCTCGTTTCATTAAAAATAGTTTCAACAAAAGAGCGTAACTCGCAGCGGGGTAATGCGCCGTGGCGTAGAGGGCGACCCTTCGCAAAATCTACATAAATCGATCAATTTTTTGATCTTTTACAAAATCTTTCTTGCAAATTAAAGTTTAACTATAAAACTGCAATAAAAAAAAACGTATTTCTAACATTTTAAGCTTATGCTGAAATACATTGCAAAATTGCAAATTGATGAGATATTCCGTCACTTTTCACAAAGCGCATCTCCAAATGATATACTTTTTCAAGTCCTAGTCTTCTAATCTCCCAGAAGCTTCATCAAACGATACTTTTTTGTCGCGTGTCTTTACCGCTAATGAACCAAACGTTCCTATTGATCTAACCATGCGCCGACAAAGAATTTTTGCTTCACGTTACGAACGATCGCATTGTTTGGAAAATTCTTGTACTACTCGAAAGAATTGGGTGTCAAAGGTCAGGTATTCTCGAAATATTTTCAATTCGGGGCCAAGACAAATTTCGCATTTTCGCTCGCTAATGTTCGCGTACGCGCGCGCGCGAGAGTTGCAAATTCGTACACGTCGAACGGGTGGTTGGGAAAACCGCACGAGCCCCCGGCGGAAAAGAGGGGGATAGAATTTGCCTCAGCTCGAGCAGCAGCCACCCCTTGGCACCCAAACGCTCTGTCTTCTATTAACCCTCGAGTCAAGGCGAAGACGCTGACTAATATGTGGTGGTTTCCGCTCGTTTCACGCTCCCTTCTCTCGCCTTCGCGCTATCGCATCTCCCGCTGTATGGATGGATGGATGTGTGGTGGTGATGATGATGATGATGATGATGGTGACGATGGTGACGCTTTGTCCTCGTGCAGATGTCCAATCCCCGGTTGCGACGGCTCCGGGCACGCAACTGGAAAATTCTTGTCTCATCGCAGGTAAGATATTACACTTCACGTCATGATAGTGAGCCGCTTGAAAATTATGATGTTGAAGTTTGCATCGTTGCAGTGCAACGAAATTCCATCTTTATTTTTTCATTTATTTACTTTCGTTACTATCTGAATTATTATTCTCATAAAATTAATTACACATCTATTTACTATGAATATCAAGCTGTTAGAAAAAATATTTTTTTTTTTTCGATGTACAAAATGGCCGACTATTAATATTTTCTTTTGTTATCATTTTTTTTAGGCGCTCCGCTGTGTGACATTTGGCATCCACAATTTTTTCCCATACAACAAAAAAAAATTCTCGTCAATCTAAATTAGAATACCTGAAGAAGTACGTACGGAAGTTAAAAAATATTGTTTTATTCAAAAGTTGTAGGTATTTGAATTGAGTTCGAGATATTTGAATGAATTTTCAATGAAAAATTTCGTATAAAACTGCTCATCAAATGAAAAGTTTTCGATTAATCAGAAATTCCGTACGTACTTCTCTGCGAAATGCAATTAGGAACATAACTTTTAGATTGGAAGTAAATCGAGTGAAAATTGTTGAAGGTATTTGTCACGCCAATTGGAAAAAAGCTGTTTCGAGAAAAACGCGTTTAAAGTTTTAGGTACTCTATGGCGGTGCCAGAGGTGGGCTTACGTTATACGTTCAAAGTTGGGGAAAAAAAAATGTTCTTGCTATAAATCGAATAGTACCTTATTCTTAAGATGATTTTCTGATTTTCATAGGATCGATTTTTTGAAAACTCTACTGTGGTCTTACCCCTTGATAAGGATCTTTGAAAATATTTCAGTGATGCAGCTTAAATATGCAAAGAAATAGGCAATACGAAGAAAAAAAATATTCTCGCTGCATTCCAACGATGCAAACTTCAGAACCATTGAAAAATCGAGCTTTCTACAAAAATGTTCTCCTTTGATTTATTTGATAATTAACTCTTCGACTGCACACTTCCGTCACGAACCTCTAACTGCAAATGGGGTCAATCTGACCCCCGACGTTTTTCAGATCGTTGTATTTCGGTAAATATGCATTTTTTTGTAGAGACGCTTTTTGTGGTTAATGGTCCTTATTTTATGGCCCAAAATGAATTTTTTAAGAAAAACAAAAATTAGCTCAAACATTCGTGCAAAGTGAGAGCAGTGTTGAAAAATACGTACTTGCACGAAAAAGATTACCATTTTTGTTCAAAATGTAAAAACAGGCCTTCGAGGTTTTTAGCCCCTTCGTTGGTATTGACGCAATAGTGCGTCAAATAATTCCGTACCCAGTGTGGCATTGACGCAATTGTGCGTCAACCTTTATTTCCCTATTTAACTTGCTCTGATTTGAAATCGGAGCCTCACTCGGGGGTTTTTGGGCTCGCTGAATCCGAATTTGAAGTCAAAATTTGAAAATTCAAAATGGCGGACAAAAATCAAAAAGTTTACTCGATTTAGATGAAAATCAGTATTCCGGGATTTTCGAGATCGCTTATTACTAATTTGAACTTTAAATTTGAAAATTCAAAATGGCGGACAGAAATTGAACATTTTACTCGATTTAGATAAAAATTGGTACTCTGGGATTTTCGAGGTCGCTTATTACGAACGTGAACACAAAATTCAAAAAAAATTATGGTGGACGAAAGTGCAAAAAAACAGCTCATAATCAGTGACCTACACAACCTATGAGTACCGTGTTTATATAAATCAATCTTTATTATTTGTATTTTCATTCGCCATATTTGTTCGTCATTGTGAATTCCTCAATTTTGAGTTCAGATTCGTAATCAGCACCCCCAAAAACCCCAGAAAACAAGTTTTCAGGATAAAAAAAAATGTCCTTCCATTTTGGGCACTTTTTGTTGAATTCTTTCTGCCAATGAAAGCGTTAAAGAAGGTTTGTAGATACGAAAAACGACAGTATCGACCGTCTTGCCAAAAAGTATATTTATTCGGAGGTTTGAATTTGAGCATTATCGGGATAGTGAACAATGAAAAACATCGACTCCTCCGGCAGAGTAATTGTTGAAAACGTAGATTTTCCGCATTTTTTTCACTACAATAACTTATTCACATTTACCACAATCAACGCATAAGTACATTCGGTGCTCGTTGCAAATAGCCCTCTTGCATAACGAACACTTGCTTTAAGTTTTATGATCAGCATTCTGGATGCATAATTTACTATAGAAGAGCAAAATATGAAATATCTATAAGCTCTTTCTATCATAACCCACTTACATGTAGTAATAAAACGCCAAATTTCACGAAAAAAAAAAATGTTCACTTTCACCGCACTACTCCATAACTGGGGTCGATTCGACCCCAGGTCCTTTTTCGATACCTACAGAGTAGGAGTGTGCAAACATTCGAACGCCGCACTGCGCCCGAATAGATTACCCCGTTTTGCGATACAGACAGTTGGATTTAAAAATGGGGTCAAAATGACCCAGTGTGCAGTTAAAGGGTTAATGTCAACCACGCGTTAAATAAAGCTTCCGTAACTCGTCGAGTTCTCGCATTATTATAACATGGAATACCCGATTACTTTCCAAAAGTGAGAAAGTTTCATGTTTATACTAGTTGTAAGATTTTAGCACAAGCATTTTACAAACACAGATAACCATCAATATTTTACGAGTGACATTTTTTTCGAATACCGTCGAGAATATAGGAGACAAAGCCTCATCAAAGTAAAAACTGCTACGCTTTTTTTTCAACATCGCAATCGCTTTCCAAATTACGAGGCTAGTCTAAGGGCTAGCTCTGAAAGTAAATTCTTCACGAGACCTTTGAATTTTGCGAGATCAGCGCGGAAAATAATAATAATCGTGCTAATAATATCAAATCATAGTAATATGTAAAAATTATAAAAAGTATTCTTGTTTATTTTAATTAAATATTTTATATAATTTTTAATATTTTTATCGAATATTTAATAATACTTTTCATTTTAATCGAATTTTATTATATAGTTAAATTTATTGTCGTTTATAATAAAGAAATGAAATCAATTTATTATAATTAAATATTATTGTATAGTAGTAGTAGTTTTTTAATTCTTTGTATACCCTTTTTGAGGGTGTTTCCATAAATACCCCTTCTCATATACATCAATTATTTTACATTGGTTTTCTTATATCTATTCTAGCTTCTAGTTTCTCAAATTGCTTGATATAATCGCATAGTTCCTTCGCCGATTGCATTTTTACTTGCGCTTCTATTCAATTTCTAACCCCCTGCTATTTTCCAGCTCCAGTTTGTTTACTATTTCTTGATTTGGTTTTCCCTTGACTTCCGTACACTCGCAAACGTTTCACATTTTCAACTGCCTGCTTACATATTCCACATTTGGGGTCTACATACTCTTTTTCCCGTCTTTTTCAACATTTCCACATCTTGTCTTTGCCCATGTTTCTTTCGATTCACCGCTAATCATCTTGTCTTCCTAATAGTTTTCCACGCGTATGCCTGTTTTCCTATGTTTATATTTTTTGCAGTATATTGTCGCATCAATTTTTCTCCGATCGTATTGAATTTCTTGTTTAATTTTAATTTGTTTGCCTCTTTCCATTTTTCTCTCCAGCTCCCTTACATTTCCATTCCATACGGGATGCCAGATTGCGCCCTCGCGCTTTCCATTGCTTCTTTTATTTATTTTCCACATTTTAATGGGTTACCACTTATAATTGCTCTTGGTGTGTATCGGAAATTCGAACGATCAATATTCAGAAGGACCGAAGTTTCGAATTCAGTAATGACGAACGTTCCAATACAGATAGATCGATTTTATGATAGTCTGTAAAATAGTTAATCGAAATTGTGAATACAAAAATCTCAAAGTTGATTTATAGCGAAAACAAATATCAGATTTAACAAAATAATGAGAGATATTACATCGATTCGCCTGTATATATCAATCAAACAATTAGAGACGTAAAATCGTCGAATTGTAAATATTACGACAGTTTACAATTACGAATTCATTAAAGTGAAGGACCAAAAAGTGGATCAGTTAAAATAGCGATGGCCCAAAATAGCGAACGGTCCGAATATCGAAAATTTGAGATCGAGCAATACTTGCGCTTCAGAATGAATATGGCAGATGGCGTTAGTGGTCAGTCGGGTCAGGCAGCCATGCCATGTTCGCCATTTAGGTATTCGCCATTTCGGATCGTCGATCATTTGCGTTTCTAAGATCTACACATTCGAAGTTTGTAGTCTCGATATATAGCTTTTTGCTATAGACGGTATTACGAATATTAGATACTCACTTTTTTTCTATTTCGGAGATACGAACGTTGTAGATTGTTCGAATTTGTATTTGTATGACTAAAACTGCAGACTATTTGAATATATATTCTCGAATAAATGAGCTCTCGAATAAATAATCCTTTGGTGTAATAGTTAGTCGATTTCGTCATCAAATGATAAAATTTCGAAAAGTTTAACCTTCGTTATTTGGAGAGTTCATAATTCTGTCGTTTCGAAATTTTTTTATCGTTCTATATTTCGTCATTCGACATTTTGACCCCCACCCATTTTGAAAAAAGCATTCTTGAAATAATTCGTCGATTTATTGAATATTTTAAAACTCTTAAAACTTCCACAGCCGAATTATTTTTACGGTGTTCAGATTTTCGGAGTTTTGATCTTTCGGGGTACTAGTCTTTCGGAGTTTTGAGCGATCTGATCATTTAAAGTTCGGAATTTCAACCCGGCGCCAACTTGAATTTCGGAATATTAACATTCGAAATTTTAAACTGTCGGAGCATTCAAAGTTCGGAATTTCAACCCGGCCCTTAAAAAGATTATTAACCAGTATAAAAGCCGCTATCTTGCCATGGAGGTTTTTAAAATCTAAACTGACAAATTGGCAGCCGTTTGAAAGAAAAATATCGAACTTGGCCTATAATTTCGACAGTTTTTCGTTAAAAAAAAAAAACTATGAAGATTTCAAACAAACGAAAAAAAAAACTTCCATAGTAAGATAAAAATGGCGTAAAGAATGTTGTATCAAAATTCGAGACGGATAGCTTGAACATTTTTCCTTTGAGCTTCGTCTCACGCAGCTGGTCGAATCCCTTTTTCTGCGAGAGGCTGTAGCACCCGGAATAATTCGAATGTCGCCCCAAAAATTCCACAGCACGTTTATAACCGTCTACACTATCGAAAAAGCAACAAATCAAGTTTTTCAGAAATTTACACTCTGACGATCCCTCAAGAATGCAAATTATGCAAAAAAAGAAATCAACATTTTTAATTATCCCGAACGTGAACCGGTCCTTAAGGTAGTTCCTCTGCGAAAATCTCAACCAAAAGTTTACATACCATGCTCATGTTTAAAAAATTGATAATTGTTTTAATTAGTAATAAATAAAATTGAAAACTACGCAATATTGACTCGGTACTGATAGATAATACGATGGATATCATTTATTGCCGTAAAATATATTTTATATTGTGTTTTTGATCTACCATTGCCAGTAAACTTCGTGCCGGGACTGTCCAGGCTTTGCCCCAATTGTTTTTTTTTCCAGGCTTTGCCAGGCTTTGCACCAAAATTGTGAGGGCTTCTCATGGTTATATCTTGGAAACTAAATGGTGAATCATTCTCATTTTTTTTCACATCATTCGTGATATCTTACTCAAGCTTATCCTCGTTTTTAAAATCAATTTCTTAATTTTAATTTCGACGGTAGAATTAATGATGCTCTGTTTGCCCATCATAACGCATTTGTTACGTGTAAACCAAGCCAACTTTAAGTGTAAATATCTCATGCTTGGGGTGGTCAAACTTATTCAAATTGCACAGATGTTTCGATAATGTATCAAATAACATATATGTCAAATTTCAACCATTTCTTAATTCAACTCTTCTGTGGAGGTACTACCTTAAAGAAAATTAGTGTCTCGTTGACCCAACGAAAACAAAAAAAAAAGCACCAAGCTCCTCCGTTCTAGACACGCGAATTTTCTTCCTTGTGTTGCAGCGCATCGGGTTGTCCACTGGCGAATCGGAACAAGGCGCGAGTATTGGAGTCCGGGGGTACGATCGAGCAGCACAAGGCCGCGGTAGCAGCGGCGACCGCCATGAAATTCGAAGGTGTGAATTGTCCCACCCCGGGTTGCGACGGTATAGGCCACGTGAACGGTTCCTTCTCGACGCACAGATCAGCGTCGGGATGTCCAATAGCGGGGCATTCCATCAAAAAGCCCAAATACGATGACATAAGCATGTACAGCAAAGGAATCACCGGTGAGGACATAACACACGAGGAATAAGACTCGCAACTATAGCCGAGATTTAGTGGCGGGGGTTGAAAGAAAACACGGAACGAAAGATCGATCGAACCAAACCAAAAAAAAAAAAAAAAAAAAAAAACAATGAACAAAAAAGACAAAATACGATCGATGACGTCCGCCTAAAGCCCAAATCTCGAGAATCATTCCGAGCTTTTTTTCCTCAAAATCGTTTTGTCACTTTTTCACGTTTCGTGTGTGCGCCGAAAAAAAAAACGACAAAAAAGAACGACACGAAAGTAATGTCGACGAGTCGAATAACGCACGAGAGACCACCGACGTACACTCGAGAGATCGAGGACGCGGCGTAGAAAAAAAAAACGCCCACGCTTTCGAGACACAAGAGTCATTCGATTCCATTGAAATTACGTCATCGGTAAATTGAGAGGCAGCACACGAGGCGAAACGCGTATCGGGCCGCCCATTTTTTTCTCCATGTCAACCAAGAGTATCCATGATTTTTGCACACCACAGATCTAGCTCGTCGCGTCGACAGTTCTCATTTCATTTTTGTATTTTCAAAGCTAGACCATACCGCCATACTGTCGATATCGAAGCTCCGTCCGATTTCTTTTCGCGGACTGACGAGTCACACCTGCGAAATTTTTACTATTTACCCCAGCTGAAGGGAGACTTTGTCCTTGGAGTGCCATATTTCAGGTGGTTTACATTTTATTTTTTTTAAAAGGAAACGAGTAAAGCTGTTGAGTGCGGTTTTTTTCTTGCTTTTATTCATGATAGACAGAACGGTAAAAAAATTTGTTTTTGAAAAAAAAACCAAAATGGCGGCCGTTACAGCTCCGCGAAAACAGGTCCTCAAATCGCGGGAGGTAAACGGCTGACATCACTGCCCCCTCTTTTTTTATCTGAAACACAAATTCAAAGCATATTATCAATCTGTGATCCTTTGGTCATGGAATGACGGATGGGTTTTTCGTTTAGTACAAATTTCGGAAAATGGCGGCAATTAAAAAAAAAATCGAATTTTCGCGTTTTTTTTCGCATAAAAAGATAAATAATAAATGCAAAAATGTGTCTATCGAAAAAACGATCCGTCATTCCGCGAAGACGTATTTTCTGAGTATGCTCTCCAAATTTCAGGTCGATATGTTAATTACAGCGGTCAGGAGAATGTCAGCCATTTTTCAAAACGTGTTTTCGAGAAAAACGCGTTTAAAGTTTTGTAATGTGTTTACACAAATGTGTTTGTAATTACCGCTAATCGGCAATGCCTGGTCCATAGAGGCATCCCTCCTCTTCTTCTAGCTGCTCATGTTGAGCCGCTAACATCTCCCGCTAAATTTCAAGGACAAAGTCTCCGTGAATCGTCCGATTTGAAAGAATTTGAAAAAAAAAAAGACTCCAAACACCCACGGATGTGTCGATCAGCCGAGCTCTGTCCAAAAGTCACGAAAACTTTTTCGACGACGTGCAAGGCGAGCGAAAAAACAAAGCAGCAACGAAACGAAGCCGTGTTTTGCCTCGTGGATGTAAATTCATTTGACGCGCGTCAAGAGAATGAGACACGCGAGAGAAAAAAAAACGAAGTTGGTAGCGTTAACTCGAAAGCTCACGCTATGCCACGCTCTGCTCCGCTATATCCCCGCAATGATGTGCTGTCATACCAATAAGAATCGAACTAGCCCCCATCCCAATTGTCCCTGAATCTCACTCATATATATATACCTTCGGACACATCCGACCCACAATGACGAATACTCTTTCTTCTGAATGATTCGACACTTCCGATACACAATCTACATTCTTATTTCTCTCCCCGTCCGATTGTTCCTCAGCAGACTCACCAAGATGATTTTACGACGACGAGCGAAACGATCAAATCGAATAGACCCAATTTTCCCACCTTGTCACGTTTTTTTTTTTTTTTCGTCCTAACAGTATTTGTGTACGAGGATATATCGTGAGAGAGAGAAAGAGAGAAAAAAAAGAGAGAGAGAGTGAGAGAGACGCGTACGTTTTAAAAGCCCCTCAAATACGAGCCCTCGACGACGCCGCATATAATACGAGGATGAAAAATAATCTATTCTGATTTATTCTGGGATTCACGATCAGCTCCTCCTTTCCTGTCATTCAGCTTTGAGGAGAACAGTTACTTTTGAAGGTAAGGGACTGACGTACTCGCCACTTGTTTCTATGTGTTTTTTCTCGGTGTTTACGTAACAAGAACAAAAACAAGCAAAACAACAACAACGACAACAAAACGATCAAAAGAAGAAAAGCAAACAGCGACAAAAAAGAAAGTATTACACACGAGTGTCTTTGATCGTACGAAACGATGACCGAGTGTTGGCATTTTTTTTTTTCTCTTTCCTTTGAGGGAGGCTACCAATTTAGAGACCGAAGATGAGGGTGAATTCCGACAATTTTCTGTCGATATCCAGTTGACAGAAGGGAAATTCCGTTTAGTGATCTTTATTCTACATATCTTCGGGTATTTTTGCAAATTGTTTCGCGAGATTTTTCAACCGGAAGGTGGCGCTGATGAAGCGAGTCACCTTTGAACGGAAAGCTTGCGAGGTCGATCTTTCCGATTTCGATGAAATTTGGCATGCTTGTAGAATGGGTAAAAATAGGCGACACGTGTTTTTTTATATCTACGGAACTCGATTTTTAAGGGGTGAAACGCATCCTCGAAAAATAGGGGTGTTTTTCGTTTTTCGTCGATAACGTTATCGTTCTCATCTCCAGTGTACACGAAAAAATAAACATTGTTGCAATTTGAATTTTTTTCATATCTCGTACCGTTCAAACGTTATCGACGAAAAACGAAAAACACCCGTATTTTCGAGGGTGCGTTCCAGCCCTTAATAATCGGGTTCCGTAGATATAAAGAAATACGTGTCGCCTATTTTTAGCCATTCTACAAGCATGCCAAATTTCATCGTAATCGGAGAGATCGACCTCGCAACCTTTCCATGTGAGTGTCCCACGGCCGGCAACCATTTGTTGCCGGTGACTCGCCTAGTACAGCTTCAACGCAGTCATTTCGTTACGAAATCTAGTAAATTTTTTTGTAAAGACGCTCCAAGTTATGTAGATCAAAGTCCACTAAACGGAATTTCCATTTCATTAAGGGCGGGGTAAAGTTAATTCGGCGAAAAAAAGGCATGTTTTTAAGATTTTTTTGGCGTAACGAATAGTGTTCGTTTATTGAAAAATTTACATATAATAAAATAACATTTGAACAACATTCTCATAAATTTGCATTGCAAAATATTCAAAATTGAGCGAGTGAAAATTAAACCCCGGAGGTGCCTCGAAAAAAAGTTGGTTTGCGGTGTGCACCATAACTCGCAACAGAATCATTTGAAACAAAAAAATCAAAATGCATTTGTTAAAGGAGATGTTTCTCGAGGTAATGACGGGAGGATTTTTTTTTTTCGATTTTTCGATTTTTCGTAGCACTTGGGAGCCAAAAACCCGATTTTCGCTAAAAAAAATCGGCTAATTTGTTGTTGAAAAATTAGTAATTATTTAAAAAAAAAACAAAAAAGCTCTCGACAATACCTGGTGAATTATGTGAAGAAGTACTGTGCAAAATTTCAAAGCGATTGGTCCAGTAGATTTTGAGTTATCGTGCACACGGACTTCAAATATGACAAGTCTCAGAAAAACGGTTTGAAAAACGCAGAAGAGAAGAGAACGGCATGGAGCAATAGACACTCAAATACTCATAACTTCGTCAATTTTACTCCGATCGACTTGAAATTTTAACACAATATTCTTGATATATTATGCATTCATTTAAAAAATGAAAAAAAATGAAAAAAAAAATTTTAATACTTTACCCCGCCCTTAAGGGGAGTTATCTGAGTAAACGGCGAGAAAAACAGGTAAACTTCGGGAATTTTTATCTCAAAAACTAATGTTTCGATTGGATCCGGCTTGTTTTTATTTGAAAATACGTACATTGAGGTATGTTTAGGAATTTTTTAAAATAAATTCGTTGACTGAAAGCGATTCAAACGCGATTATCTCGAAACATAGTTTTCAAAGTCAGTGCCAGATGTATCTCGAAAACGGCTTGGCCGATTTTGTCCAAATTTGGATACAATATTCTTCGATAGTTTTTCTCGTTCGCCAGGTAGGATTTTTTAGAAATTTTCATTTTTGACGGTATTGCGACCGTTTTAATTTAACATTCGTTTTTCGTTCGCAATTTCCGACGTTTTTGGATTGCATACACATTGAAAAAAAAAAGCAATGGTTCAATCAAGTGAAAAACCCCTACGTGGCGAACGAGAAGAACTATCGAAGAATATTGTATCCAAATTTGGACAAAATCGGACAAGCCGTTTTCAAGATACATCTGGCACTGACTTTGAAAACTATGTTTCGAGATAATCACGTTTGAGTCGCTTCCACTCAAGGAATTTATTTTGAAAAATTCCTAAACATACCTCAATGTACATATTTTCCAATAAAAAAAACCAGATCCAATCGAAACATTAGTTTTTGAGATAAAAATTCCCGAAGTTTACCTGTTTTTCTCGCCGTTTACTCAGGTACCTCCCCTTAACTGGGTATCCATAAAAAATTGCCGAAGTTCGCCTTTTTCTCTAAACTGGTAGTCTCCCTCAATTCCGTATCGACAAGTCAGCTCGACTGCAACGCGTATTTTCTACGCAACCGGATGTTTATCGCTTGCAATGCAACGTCACGATTTTTGCCACGTGAGATTTAGTTGGAATCGACACACGCCAACACTCGGAGTCTCCCTTCGTTCTTCTGTTATTCGGTATGATGGCACCTCACGCTAATTTTCCCTACAATGATCCTTGAAGAAAAAAAAACGCTAAGTATATATATATATATCGCATATCCCCAAGAAAAAAGAAGCCCTTCAGAGCGTCGTAAAGCGAGACGACGAGAGAGACCACACACGTGTTGGAACCCGCAGGGTGAGCGCTTGGACAACGCCAAAAGAGAGAGAGACAGAGAGAGAAGGAGAGATTTGTTTCTCTCTCGTATATCTCGGAAAGTGTCCGCTCGCGCAAACGTGAAAGACAAACGTAATAACGATTTGTTGATCAATCAACCCTCTCCACTAAACCTCTATATATACTTAATTACATTGTTTATACATATATATATATACATGTGTGGGTACGTGCGCGTGTCTGTGTATGTGTGCGTGTGTGTGTGTGCGCTGCTACTGCTTACCCACATGTATTTTGTCTCGTGCCACCTTCAACTTGAACGTTGGAAAGAAAACGCCTCCTCGCACACCACTTTGCAAAGCTATACATATACATGCATTTATATATTATTAAGTGTAGTAAAAGGAAATCCATTATTTTTGCCTTCAATTTCAGGCAAAAATAAGGGATTTCTTTTTACTACGCCTAATAAATAATATATACATAATGGCTTATATATCTATGCGAATGTAAAACACGAAGTAGCACTCTAATTACCAAAGGAGATCCTCGAGTCTGCTGCTATACCAGCAGGTCTACATCGACACCCCAAACCTATTTTTTTTTCTTCATATAAGTCAATCAGTCGTCATTCGAAAAAAAAAAAAAAAAAACACGACTCTCGACTCGTATCACCATCGACGTCTCTCTCGCTCGTATTTTACTACCCCGAAATCCTCTCTCCTTCGCTTTTTGGTTATTGCACATGAGAGAATAAGGCGCAATGATCGTTTTTTGTCCGTACTTAGTATCAGTCTCAGTCAATATGAAGATTAATCATTGATGAATCAAGATTTGGGATTGGAAACAATGGAGGTTTGGTATTGAGACGTCAGGATTCGGTTTATTGAATAATCAAGGCTCGTGACTCTGAGAACGTGAGATTCGTTACCGAGAATTAAGGCTCTTTATTGAGAAATTATGATTCAGGATTTGAGAATCAAGTCTCGTGATAAGAAGAAATCAAGATGTGTTTGTAAAATCACAAAATGAAAAAATCAGGATGTACATATGATTGTAAAATCACAAATCAAAGAAATCAGGATGTACGGATGATAGTCAAATGACAAATCAAAGAAATCAGGATTTACGGATGATTGTCAAATCAAGAGTCGTGGTGAAATATTCAAGATTCATGATTGAAGGATGAAGATTTGTTATTACAAAATCGAGAATCAAGATTTACCTGAGAAATTACATTTAATAATTACAAAATCAAGATCCCCGACAAGGAGAAATCAAGATGTATATATGAGTGGAAAATGAAGACTCGTAATTAAAAATTCAACATTCATGATTCAAGGATCAAGATGCATTATTACAAAATCGAGAATAAAGATTCAGTTGAGAAATTACGTTTCAAAATTTAATAATCAAGCTCCGTGTTAAGGAGAAATCATTATGTGTTTGTGATTGTAAAATCACACATCAAAGAAAGCGAATCAAAGAAATCAAGATGTATATACGATTGGAAAATCAAGATTCGTAATGAAAAATTCAAGATTTATGACTGAAGAATCAAGATTTATTATTACAAAATCGAAAATCAATATTCAATTTCGAAATTACATTTTATAATAATGAAATCAAGATCCGTGATAAGGAGAAATCAAGATTTATAAGTGGTTGTACAATCACAAATCAAAGAAATTAGTATATACATATGAGTGGAAAATGAAGATTCGTAGTGAAAAATTCAAGATTCATGATTGAAGGATCAAAATGCAGTATTACAAAATCGAGAATCAAGATTCAATTGAGAAATTACGTTTTAGAATTTGAAAATCAAGCTCCGTGTCAAGGAGGAATTATTATGTGTATGTGATAGTAAAATCACTGATCAAAGAAATCAAGATGTACATATGATCGGAAACTCAAGAATTCGTAATGAAAAATTCAAGATTCGTGATTGAATAATCAAGATTTATTATTACAAAATCGAGAATCAGGATTCAATTGAGAAATTACATTCCATAATAATGAAATCAAGATCCATATGTGATTCTACGATCACAAATCAAAGAAATTAGGAAGTATGTATGATTATAATATCAAGAATCGTAGTTAAATATTCAAGATTCATTATTGAAGAATCAAGATTCATTATTACAAAATCGAGAATCATAATTCAATTGAGAAATTAAATTTCATAATTTCAAAATCACAATCCCTGATAAGGAAAAATCAAAATGTATACGTGAGTGTAAAATCACAGATCACAAAAATCAAGATGTATATATGAGTAAAAAATCAAGATTCGTAATTAAAAATTCAAGATTCATAACCAAAGAATCAAAACTTATTATTACAAAATCGAAAATCAAGATCCAATTGAGAACTTACGTTGGACAATTAAAAAATCACGGTCCGTGTTAAGGAGAAATAAAGATCTAAATGTGATTGTCCAATCCCAAATCAAAAACAAAATTAAATCCAAGAAATGAGGACGTCGTATGATTGTAAAATCAAGATTACTAATTCAAAATTCAAGCCTCATGATCAAAGAATGAAAATTCAATATGAGAAAATCAAGATTGTTTTAAAAATCAAAAGCGCTTGTAGAACACGTTCTCCGGTTGTTAAAAATTCTTCAAATTCAACCAATTCAAAATAATTAAAAAAAAGATCGTTAGAATGAAAACAGCACCAAAAAATTTGCAATTTCGTTATCTGTTCTCCAACAAGCACTTTATCAAAATTGAATTTTCTCTTCACGAGACATTACAAAAATGCAATCTTCGATAACTCACTATGCTTGTATAAAAGACATTCGAGACCTTTTCTCGAGCGAGCTCTCTCGATAAGTGCAGTAAGGCGGGCTTTTTGTTTGCGAATCAAAGGAGAGAGGAAGGAAAAGAAGAAGGAGCGTCACAGATAGGTGATAAGAGTAACGAGAGCCTGAGATCTCGCGAGCCGAATAAAATGGGATAGAGATTGTTTTGTTGGTGAGAGCGGCTGAGTTAAAAGGGGCTTGTCTCTCGATTCAGGGGTGGATGCCGGTGGTGGTCCGGCACAGGGAGGTCCGTTGGGTGCGGGTCAGGGGAGTACCAGCGGTAGCGGACCTGCTGGTTGTGGCGGTCAGGGCGAGGATCTCTACTCATTGGAGGCAGAGATCACCGAGTTACAGAGGGAGAACGCCCGTGTCGAGTCCCAGGTACTGCGTCTGCGCTCCGATATCGCCTCTATGGAAAATCAACTGAAGCACGGCGACAAGGTAAGATACGAGGCTCAGCCGGTATTTGAGAGCTTTCATTATTCGACAATCGGTTCCTTACCCTCCACCGATCACCTATCTTTAATTACCACTGTCGTTTTTCGAAACATCCCCTAAAGTACGGAAATCTTACGAATCTTACTATTTCCATTGCCTTCTCGTCAAGACTCAATCGCAATTAGTTGATTCCATTATAAAAATTCGCCGACTAGAGCCTTCAAAAATCGGAAAAAAATTGTTACCGATTGCTGGCACAAAAAGTCCCTGCTCCTTTCGAAATCCCACAAACTTTTCTTAATTCAAAAAATATCTAGGGGCAGGCGCAATGCAATTGAATAATTAATTTCTCATAGAGGACGATTCAATGATTATACGATAATTCGATTTAATTAATACGATGTAATATTTCGATTCATTCGCTCAATTCGTGACCGATTGCGGGAAAAAACATTTCCTCTTGTACCCGAAGCTGCTCTGATATAGAAAGAATTTATTTTATCATATCCATTCCCCCATTCCTGAGTTCCTTGGGTTAAAAATCTGGAATAATTTTTAAAAGTAGCGATCAACGAGTACTTTCAATGAAAATTATTGTGCTTCCAGTAGAACGATTAGTTTCAAAAGAAAAAAAAACGCTTTCTTGACTATATTCGAAAAATGTAATATTAGCTCATTATCGATGTTTCCAAATTACCGTTGTTGAATGGAGAAAATATTAAATTCCCAAACAATTTCAAAGTACTTGAGTTTTAAGGGGTACACCAACCTCGTGGCCAGAAAAAAAAGGAATGTTCGTGATTTTTTAAATGGAAACATAGTTGCAGGTTTTCAATTTTTTTTCTACATCGAAGAGTGTGTTTTTAGATGTCTTTTAAAACTTTCGTATTGAATAATATTTATTAATGTGGTAGGTACAATGATTTGTGCAGACCCCAGTTTGAAAAACAGTCGCGGTGACCACCGCTGTTCAGAAACAAATCATCCTACTGAGAAAAAGAAATCGTTGAATGTGCAAAATGCATTTTGTTGCCTCGAAATTTTGTTGTTTTAACAGTTGCTCAGACATGCTAAAGAAGCTACAGTTCACACCACTAAAACTATCAGTTAGATTAACAAAACGTTTGTTATGCCAATCAAAAATCAAGTTGAACGTATTTAAAGATACATTTTGTCAAACCAACTGAATTTTGGTTGGATGAACGAATTTTTTTTTTTCAGTACCGAAATAAAAAATCAAGCGCATTTAATTTGTTTGGTTTGGGAAAAAATGACCGCAGTCCAAATTCAAAATATGGATTTCCCAGGCCTGGTTGAAATTCCGAACTTTAAATGATCAGAACGCTCAAAACTCCGCAAGAATTTTACCCGATAAACCAATACTCCGAAAATCTGAATACCGTTAAAATAATTCGGCCAAGGAAATTATAAAATTTTCAAAATTTTCAATAAATCGACAAATTAGTGCAAGAATTTTTTTTATCAAGAATTAATTTAACGTCAATTTTGAAATTTGTCGAGACAATGTTATACGTTCTGCATCATTTACAGTCGACTGTGTAGACTTTCGCTGGCATGATCTTCAAAAGCGTGTAATTTCGGAACATTAAAATTAGAAATTTTAAACCGTCGGAGCATTCAAAAATCAAAATTGAAAATTTCAACCCGACACCGAATTTTCGGTGATCAAAACCATCTATTTTCGTCAACAAGAAAAACTATGTATCGAAAGTAGTGCTTTTTATGTGTAAAAAAAGCTTGCAAACCTTTAAATCGATCAGTGCAATGATTTTTCGCGATATCGCGATCACGTGAAAATTTTCCGAGATAATTATCGCAACGTTATATTTTGAGAATCCGTCAAGTCGAAAATCAATATTTCAAAAAATTCCCAGCCCTTAAATAAGCTTTTCGATCGTCGCCATTTTCCTCTCGAATCAACATTCCGCCCGCTTAATTACAGGAGACGAACGTGATCGCCCAGCGCAACAGCAATCTCAAGGACTACTATCACTCGTTGCGGGAGAACGTGATAACGATATTGGAACACGTGCGCATGCCGAACGCCCCGGGCAGCGCTCACCAGGAGAAAATGAGCCACGAAAACTTCGACAGTTATCTGACGAAGCTCCAGACCTTGTACACACCCGACGGCTACTGTGCCGACGAGAGCAACAGGCCTATCTACGAGTCCGTCAAAACGGCCCTTCAGGACTTTACCGTACTGCCGACACCCATCTGAGACCACCCTCAATAAACGCGTCGGGCATAAAGATCCCTGCGTCGATCGACTATCGCACGCCTCCAACGAGCTACCTCCGAGACGCGAGGCGAGATCGACTGAGACTCGTGGCGCTCGATCCGTTCGGCTCGATCGATAATATGCGCTGCGAGATGGCAGCAGCGCAGGTGCTAAGAATCCCCCCCCCCCCTTACCCGTGACACCAGCGTTGTGTGTCACGCGACGGTAAAGTGGTGAAGCTACGAAGGGCCAGAACTATCAGAAATATAAATCGTCACGATTTATTGTAAATATTGACAGAAAGGGGAAAAACTACGGTTGAACGGATCCTCCGGAAGCGTTGTAAATAGATTCGACTTCTAACCTAGAATCACGTGTAAAAACGAAAACAGTAAGGATAGTCCTATATGCTTAAACGTGTACATCGCTGATTGGAAGAAACAAAAAGCTCGCTTGATCAGCCCCCGAATGGTTGTCGATGTTGAATAGGTGTCTGAAAAAAAAAACTCGTGTTTGATCGATTGGGAAAAAGCCCGTTGCGACGACGGATAGCAATATTGGTAGCGATCGATGATCGAAAAGTGAAGAAGAGAAAAGACGTTTTTATCACACAATCTTGGGATTCGTCATCGAACGGAAAATTAATCGTTCGCCCAGCTCGGTAATGGAATAAGCGTCGCATATATCCATCGTCACTGTTACGAATTCTGTCATTATGAATATATATATATATATATATATATATATATATATGTATGTATGTATGTATGTATGTATGTATGTATGTATGTATATGTATGTATACACGAGCGCGCATAGCGGCTGAGACATCAACTATTAGCGGTAGAAATATCTTCTAACCTATCAGACTTAGGAGAAAACTTTTCCTGCAAAAGTTGCATAGTTCGAAGCGGGTCATCGAGTGATGGCTGCGAGATTCATCCAGGTCGAGACGCTTAGAAGATTTCAAGGTCACCTCTCGTTTTTAAATGGGACCACTATTTTTTATTTCATAATTTTACGAAGGAACTAAAAATAAGTTCGCATACGAAATTTCATCATTATCGATCGAGATTGAACATTAAAAAATCGATAAAACAGGAATTTCAATGTTTTTAGCCTAGAATCGATTGAAAGAATGGTGCAAACACGTGCTACTTTGAATGATGCTCAAAGTGATGGCCACAACTTTCAACGCACGCTTGCAATCTGATTCTCATTGATTCGCTCAGCATACACAATTGTCGCTTGCGTTGCGTCACAATGTTCTTGTGACATTCTCCGTAAATTAAGATCGTATCCGCTTGCTCTTGGTAAGAAACCATTTGGTGAAAATTTTCATTCTGTACTGACAGAAGGGAATTCCGTCGTAGTACTTTTCATTAAGGGGTTAGGCCACAGTAACGGGTATAAAATCATGTGCGAGTTTAACAATCTTTTTTTCGTATGAAAAAGTGATGCACTCATAAAATTAATTACACATCTATTCACTATGAATATCAAGCTGTTAGAAAATATATATATTTTTTTTCGACGTACAAAATGGCCGACTACTAATATTTTCTTTTGTTATCTTTTTTTCCACAATCTTTTATCCACAATTTTTTACCTAGAACAAAAAACAAAAATTCTCATCAATCTATATTAGAATACTTAGAGAAGTAGGTACGGAATTTGAAAAATATTGTTTTATTGAAAAGTTGTAGGTATTTGAACTTAAGAAATGAATTTTCAGTGAAAAATTTCGTTATAACTGCTCATAAACTGCTCGTTAAATGAAAAGTTTTCGATTAAACAGAAATTCCGTACGTACTTCTCTGCGAAATGCAATTAGGAACATAACTTTTAAATTTGAAGTGTATCGAGTGAAAATTGTTGAAGTTATTTGTCACGCCAATTGGAAAAAAGCTGTTTCGAGAAGTTTCGAGTAGTCGGCCATTTTGTACATCGAAAAAATATATATATTTTTTCTAACAGCTTGATATTCATACTAAATAGATGTATAATTAATTTTATGAGCGAGTCACTTTTCCATACGAAAAAAAATTGTTAAAAAAACATGATTTTATACCCGTTAGTGTGGTGTAACCCCTTAAAGAGAACGCACATTATTATGGAAATCACATGTTTTAATATCACACGACAAAATATCACGGACAAAATATCACGGACAAAATATCATCGACAAAATATCACCGACAAAATATCACCGACAAAATATCACCGACAAAATATCACCGACAAAATATCACCGACAAAATATTACCGACAAAATATCACCGACAAAATATCACCGACAAAATATCACCGACAAAATATCACCGACAAAATATCACCGACAAAATATCACCGACAAAATATCACCGACAAAATATCACCGACAAAATATCACCGACAAAATATCACCGACAAAATATCACCGACAAAATATCACCGACAAAATATCACCGACAAAATATCACCGACAAAATATCACCGACAAAATATCACCGACAAAATATCACCGACAAAATATCACCGACAAAATATCACCGACAAAATATCACCGACAAAATATCACAATCCGATTATTCTCCCCACGCGAGAGTGGATTTGTTTGGGTTTGTTTGTTCGTTTGTTTGGGTTTGGGTTTGTTTTGTCATGTGATCAGGTGATATGGAACCGAAATTTGGTGCGTGAACTTATTTTGAGTTATTTGAAAATATGCTGAAAAAAAAGTCGTGGTCGCATTTCGCAAAATTTTTCTCCCAAGTTTCATAGCTTAGAGAATATTTATACTGCTAATAGTTGTTGCCTCACCTGGTATATGGGTCATTCCATGTCAAATCGACAAATTTTTTACCTGACCCCCTTTGATTTCGCTGAAAATTTTCTATCTTTTTCTACCCCCCGAAAGTTATTTTTCAGAATTTTTTCAAATTTTTTTTCCCGACTCAAAAAAAGTTATGAATTTTTGAAAAAAACCGCTCTTTTATTTTTAAATTGCCAGAACTTTTTCAAAAATTGACCGTTTGGGAACTTTTTTTTTTCAAAATTTTTGTTTTTAAATGTAGTTTTCGAAAAAAAATATGAAAAATTTTTCAGAATCCCAGATATATGAAATATTTTAGTTTTTTTGAAAAAACCGTAATTTTCTCAAAGTCCGACCGTTTTTTTTTTGTTTTTTTCTTGCTCTAAAAATACTTCAACTAATTCTGCAATGATCCCCGTTAATCAAAAGATGTGACGACAATCGCTTCTAATTTTTTTTCTTGATTATAAAAAAAATTTTGTTGAATTTTTGCTGATTTTATATAACTTTGTTATGAAATTTTTTTTATTTCCTCGTGAAACCTCAAAAGTTGAAAAATAAAATTTTATTGGAGAATTTCAAGTGATTATCGTCCAAGAAATTGTTATTTAAAAAAAAAAATAATTTTTTTCTCTCATTGACGTTATTTTTTTACTCTTATGGACGTTTTTTTTTGGTACTGAAATATGACAACTTCAAAAATACAATGGGTTTAAAAGTTACCTCCAGTTGATACAATGTGATAATTTAAGAGCTATCGATTGTCGGTAAAAAAGATATCATCTACATTTCATTTAAATAATATGGAGGTTATGTTTTCAGAATAATTACATTGTCGTTGTGTTCATCGTGTCACGTAGACTTACTATTGCTAAATAAAGTACCTATTATTTATCATAAAGTGCTGTTAATTTATATTTTGTTAACGAGTGATTACAATGCCGAAGTTTTTTGATCGATGTTGCAATCCATTTAATTTGGAGAAGCATAGAAAAAAAATATCCCTGCGAAATTTACCGGAGCATTTAGCAATTCGATACAATTTGTCGACTGATGAGCGAATATGTAGTTCATGTTATAAAAAAATGCTTCAGCCCTCTGTTGACAATACTTCTGATGAAAGTTAAATAAAAGATAATATAATTTGAACACATACAAAAAAATGTTTTTAATTTATTTAAAGATGTTAAGAGACGGTGAATTTATTTAAGAGTATGAAAAGTCCTTTTTTTTACTTTTTTGAAAAAAAATAACAATTTCTTGGACGATAATCACTTGAAATTCTCCAATAAAATTTTATTTTTCAACTTTTGAGGTTTCACGAGGAAATAAAAAAAATTTCATAACAAAGTTATATAAAATCAGCAAAAATTCAACAAATTTTTTTTTATAATCAAGAAAAAAAATTAGAAGCGATTGTCGTCACATCTTTTGATTAACGGGGATCATTGCAGAATTAGTTGAAGTATTTTTAGAGCAAAAAAAAAACAAAAAAAAAACGGTCGGACTTTGAGAAAATTACGGTTTTTTCAAAAAAACTAAAATATTTCATATATCTGGGATTCTGAAAATGTTTTCATATTTTTTTTCGAAAACTACATTTAAAAACAAAAATTTTGAAAAAAAAAAGTTCCCAAACGGTCAATTTTTGAAAAAGTTCTGGCAATTTAAAAATAAAAGAGCGGTTTTTTTAAAAAATTCATAACTTTTTTTGAGTCAGGAAAAAAAATTTGAAAAAATTCTGAAAAATGACTTTCGGGGGGTAGAAAAAGATAGAAAATTTTCAGCGAAATCAAAGGGGGTCAGGTAAAAAATTTGTCGATTTGACATGGAATGACCCATATACACGCCCATATATATATATATATATATATATATATATATATATATATATATTCATGGTGTAATTTAAAAGCATTAATACACAGCTCCCTACTAATCCCTACTATACAGATATTAGTGTTAGCGAAGGGTATAATCAATTAGCATTGAGAGAGAAAAGCAAGCGGCCACCCACGCTACGAGTGCTATTGTCCATAGTCTGTAAATATCATTATTATTTGAGTCGTTAAGAAGATATAATATTCGAAAATATCACGTGTAAGGTTTTATCGACGAATGCGCGAGCGTGGATTAGTTCGTAAGTGCCACGATAAAAACGAATTATGTGAAGAAAAAAAAACGAAAGAATCGCGAAAAAGAATGAGAAGGTGTAGTCGCGCGCACACAATTCAAACCGCCCTGCACAATTCCCGCGGCCAGTCGCGAATTTTCATCGTATCTAAGATGTATATTATAACGAATTTAATATTGCCAAAGAAGATGGAAAAAAAACAGACTATCGAGATATGTTTTTTCCCCGTTAGAATTAAAGGATCGACGCGTGGCGGAATTTATTGCGGCCGAATATTATTATTATTATCACGCAAGGAACTCTCGCGTTCGACTCAATTACACGAAAGGGTATTAATAAATATATGATATATAAATACATACATGGGTGTACACATTTATTTCTCGCTTCTTTGAAAAATTCAATGTTTATTTATCAACGTGCGAGAGACGATTTGAATGAAAAAAAGAAAAAGACTTCATCGTTTTTAATTACCTCGCGAATAATGGGGATTATTTTGTAGATTGAAATCGTTCTCATACCATGTAAATAAATTTTGAATTTTACGAAGCAAAGCAAGAAATTAATTTGTACATTATATATATATATATATATATATATATAATGTGTATATGTAAAATTGCCACCTTCTTTTCCGGCAGGAGGTGCTAAGTACGATCGTGCAATAATTATAATAAGTTTTCTCTATTCATGAATTAGCGATAGTTTATTTATTTCAAATTTGTTACCACATACACTTATTCACCGTTTCGTTTGTAACTCGGTGACGTATGTGTGTTTGTATACATACACGCTCATATTTATAATTGCTCAAGATTGCATGATTTACGGTCCAAGTCGTCACGAACTTCACCGTTTTTCCGCTCTCCAATTATTTTCTTGTTATTGTTATTTATATCGAATACGAAACACAAATTTTATTTTGCAAGAGGGAAGGATCGAGAGATTTGCAATAACGAGGCTCGAGATTTATTTTCTCGTAACGTATGTAAAAAATTCAGACGGAGAAATGCATGTTTTTTTTTTTGGACAAAAGTAAAATATTCAAAATTTGTCATTTCTGTGAGGAAAATATGACAGTGAGTGAAGGGATCATTGAAACACTCTTTGGTTTGGGTATGTTGAAAACTGGACACAATCAGCAGTGTTAAGGGAGATCACTTTGGGCAGCCGAAGATAAGCGAAATTTCGGAATTCATTTGTTTTGGAACTATAATTCCACATAGTTATAATTTTATCTACATATTATTACGGCTTTTGATTTTTCGATTTTTTTTCATTTGAGAAAATGGCGTCTGTAGGATACGTGCTTCAGAGATCGTTGCCGGCTTAGTTCTACAGCGTACAATGTAACGTCTGGTGCATTGATCTGAAACATCAGAGCCAAAAAGTTATAGATTTTTAGAAATCTAAAACCCAAACAAACCCACATGCTCTATGTGAAAGTTTCTTGAAAATTGCTTTAAAAAACTACTTTTTCATTAAAAAATACTATAGTAAAAATTATTTGAAAAAAACGACTTTTTCATTAAAAAAATACTGTAGTAAGAATGATTTTAAAAAACGACTTTTTCATTGAAATATATTATAGTAAAAATTACTTTAAAAAGCGACTTTTTCATTTAAAAATACTATAGTAAACATTGTTTGAAAAAACGATTTTTTCATTAAAAAATACTATAGTGAACATTGTTTTAAAAAACAACTTTTTCATTAAAAAATACTCTACTAAGAATTATTTTTAAAAAACTACTTTTTCATAAAAAAAAATTCTCTAGTAAGAATTATTTGAAAAAACTACTTTTTCATTTAAAAAAATACTATGGTAAAATTTTTATGTAAAACATTTAAAAAATTCCAAACCCGTACAAATCTTCGAATTCTCACTTTTCTTTGGATTGGAGCACGTGCTTTAGGTTCCCATAGAGCACGTGAGTCTTAGAAACCGAAAACTTGTTGGCTCTGATGTTTCGGATCAGTGCAACAGACGCTAGGCTGCACGCCGTGGCACTGTTCAGGCGGCAATCGTCTTTAGAGCCAGAACATACAGCCGCAATTTTGTTAACAAGAAAAAATTTAATTCAAGATGTACTGATATGTACATAAAATTTTAATTATGTAAAATAAATAATTTCGAGGCAAAAAAAATCTTGAGAATTCGCTCATTTTCGACTGCTTAAAAGGATCTTCCCCATCAAGTAGATATGAAATTTACGTTACAAAATTGGTAATATTGAGGCTGAAAATGGAACAAGTATTAAAAGTTTCTCATCATTTTTATTCTGTAAAAAAAAGAGAATTTCTCTCTCTCTCTTTCCCTCCTGTGAATAATAATCAGCGACGAATCTCCTCTACGTAGCACGCGAACGCCATAACCACCGCTTCGTCGAGGTCGGTGCCTCACCGGAAATACGAATAGTAAAAATGCCGACGATAATAACGATAAGTTATACAGCGTTGTAAGCTAATAGACAGTAAAATGTGATTGGAACAAGAAGGAGCCTCCGATATCGCAACTATCACGGTAACGAGCCGAGGCAGAAGAGAGCAAGTCAAATGCGAACCAAAAACAAAAGCGAAGACTAGTCGATCGACGATGCTCGACTCGACTCGTCGCATTCGACAAAACGTACCGGTCTATCACTAAAAATTCACTCGACTTCTTACGTTGCCTCGTAATTCCAAAGAGACGTCTATTTCAATTTCGTCAGTCTGTTTTTCATTTGATTCCCGAAATTTCGCATAAGCATCAAATGCGATCTCTAGAAAATGTCGACGTGTATACGAAGCGATCTTGTTGCTTGGGCCTCAGATCAGTGAACGTGCGGATGATACTGAAGTCAATGAAGCGAAGAAACAAAGCAAAAAAGACGAAAAAAAAAGCAAAAATCGTCGTGTTCAATTGATATCAGCGTGAGTACAACGAGGAGTACATTATTATTCGATTATACAAAAATGGCAAAGTCAAGTCCACGCTGATTCATAGCGCGGAGGTTCGCATTGTTCATAGCAAAATCTACAACTCGATACACGAAAGCCACACGGTCCGTAGTGCACACACAGATACACGCACGCACCAGCATCCACGTGCTAAAAAAAAAACTTAAAAAAAAACATGATTTTTACCACTGCTGAATTAGAACGTGATATTAACATGTAAATACATCGATAGAACTCGAAATCAATTATTTCCATCGCGCTATTACCGCCCCCCTGCCCACCCCGAAACGGACGAGCATCATCTTCGCCCTTGAGATGATAAATAAATGAAAGAGCAACAGAAGAGAATCTACTCTAATCAGCACCGTGTAGTGAGAGTATTATTAAAATAACGATTATAGCGATAGTAGAAACGACAACTACAATTAGTCTGAACATTATTATCATCCTCGTCATCAATTTTGTCATCTTGGCTATTATTGATATTTATTATTATTATGCGTTGCTATGATTTTTGTCATAAGTTTATTGGCAGGCTTTATAATACGCGGAATGAGATAAATTGTGATAAATTTGCCTCGTTCCTTCTCTCTCTCTCTCTCTCTCTCTCTCTCTCTCTCTCTCTCTCTCTCTCTCTCTCTCTCTCTCTCTCTCTCTCTCTCTCTCTCTCTCTCTCTCTCTCTCTCTCTTCTCTCTCTCTCTCTATCTGTCACTCGTGTCCTATCCACGTGTAACTATCAGTTTGTCATTCGATCAATTCAACTGACACTATTAAATTTACGTTCTTACAGTTATATTGTCCACGATTATTGTTGCCGTTGATAAAATTCTACGATATTATAAGTTTAATAGTACGCTTTAAGTAAGAATAAATGTTACTCCCATTGAATAAAGGATATTTATCGATGATCAGTATTGTTTTTTTTTGTTACTTTTTTTTCTTTCTTTATTATTGTTAACAACCTTGGTAGCGTTTTACACTACTTAGTATACGTGCGAATAATGTTCTGTATAATCCGTGTATTATACTTATGAATAAAAAAAAGAAACATTGATGATAGTCGGAGTTGCGTGTTTGTGCGCAACCTGGTCGAAAGTTGGCGGTGCAATTGAAATTATATTTCTTTAGAATATAATTGTTTAGTACAAAATTTTTTTAATTAGACATTTCAAATGTGACGTTTCATCTCTTCAGCTCCCGCCGAAACTTTTCCAAACGACGTCAAATAGATAGACGAACAGCTGTCTGCCCCTCAAATTTTCTGAATTTGAGAAAAAAATGTAGATTGGCTTATCATGAGCCAATCTAGTTTCATTTTCTCAAATTCAGAAAACTTGAGGGGCAGACAGCTGTTCGTCTATCTATTTGACGTCGTTTGGAAAAGTTTCGACGGGATCTGAAGAGCCGTTTTAGAGATTTTTAGGAATCTATAATTGTTCTACTATACCGACCGCGATGAGATGTCATTCCGTCTTAATTACTAGGTGCGCAACTAAGTTCCCGGGTTTTACACATGGATGGCGCTAGCGACACATGTAGTCGGCGTACAGGCCTGAAATTGGCTTGGACATCTGTTAAGAATACCCAATCGTAATATAAACAAGTATCGCAACACGACCTTTTTTCTAACCTCGAAAATGTCAAAGTTTGTGCCAAATAAACAGCATTTGCGGGAAGCATTGCTTTTCTGCTTCAACCTAAGAAAAACAGCAGCTCTAACACGTCGGTTACTTAAGGCACGATTCTACTTTGAAACCATGAAAAAAACGCTATTTTCGTGAATTTTTTCTGAGAATACTATTAAAGATATCGATATGGGGTTTAAACTGTTCAATAAATACACTCTTTAAGTACATAAAAAAAAAAAATTTAATGTATTTTATTCATTTTTTGTACACGTAAAATATGTTTAAAGCCAACGCCTCGAAAAGCAGGTACCGCTGCCGTGGTCGTGAAATCTTCCCGACGGATGGTCTGAAACAAAAAAATCAAATAGTTTCATGTTCAGTATGTCTTCAGGAACCGACCTAACTAGAATATTTTATATACGTGCAAAATTAACAAAATGGCGGCTAAAATACGAAAAAAAATGCGTTTTTTTGGGTCTTTTTTTGCAATAAAAAAATAGTTCTAATCAAAATTTTAAGTTGATTGTAGTTAGGTCGGTTGGTACACACATACAGAATATGTGTTCCAAATTTCATAGGGATCGGTTCAGTACTTTTTGAGTTATCACGACCACGGTACTTGAAAATGTCGTTTCGAGAAAAACGCGTTTAAAATTTTGGTGAGTCCGGGCCGCGCGCCGGGCGGGTCACAATAGCGCGCTCAGGTAGGTGCGTTCGAAAGGCGAAAAAGGATAGTTAGACTGCTTGGAACTTTATAAAATTTTGACCGAACATTCTTGAACATATTTACTTTCGAAAAATGTAAAAAAAAAAATTTTTTTTTCAAAGTTTCAAAGTAGAATCCTGCCTTAAGGAGGCTTACGGCGAACATATACCATCAAAAACAACGTGTGAAGATTGGTTCAAGCGGTTCAGAAGTGGCGATTTTGAAACTGGGGACAAGGAGCGCTCGGGAAGACCGTAAATATTTGCGGACGCCGATCTGCAAGCGTTATTGGATGAAGATGACACTCAAACAGAAGATCAACTTGCCGAGACATTAAAACCGACTCGGCAATGTATTTCGAAACGTTTGCCACGCCATGGGAAAAATTCATAAGGAAGGAAAGTGGGTGCCGCATGAGTTGACTGAGAGATAGAAAATCGAAGACCCACTTCCAAAATTTTGCTTTTGCGGCAGGACAAAAAGAGTTTCGTGCATCGAATTGTTACCGGCGATGAAAAATCCGTGGCCTTCACTTGGCAAAGCGTCAACATCGACGGCACGGCCAAATCGCTTCGGGAAAAAGACAATGCTCTACGTTTGATGGAACCAGAAAGGAATCGTGTACTATGAGCTGCTGAAACCGGGCGAAACTGTCAATGGGCATCGCTGCCGACAACAACTAATCAATTTCAATCACGTATTGCTCGAAAAACGGCCAGAATGGGACACGAGACAGGTACGTGTGATATTGCAGCACGACAACGCTCCGTGCCATCGCAGTTCCATCGTCCAGGACACCATGAAAACACTGAAATGTGATCTGCTACCGCACCCGCCGTATTCGCCAGACCTGGCCCCTTCAGACTATCACTAGTTCCGGTCGATGGCGCATGGCTTGGGTGGGCTACGCTTGGCCAATTACGATGCAGTACAAAATTGGTTGGACAAATGGTTTCAGTCCAAAGACGCGTCTTTTTATCATCGCGGTATTTATGTATTGCCAGAGAGATGCCAAAAATGTGTAAATAGCGAGGGACAATACTACGAATGAACCATTTTTTGTAGTTGTCTTAAAATTTTCGATTTTTTATTGGTAAAAAAAAACCCGGAAACTTAGTTACGCACCTAGTATATTTGTGAAGTTTTCGAATACGTCTGGCTGTTAAGCAACTGTATTTTACAAACATCGATAATTATTAGTTGTTAACGTGCATAATTTTGCGAATAGTGTCGGAAAACTGTTTTTCTTGTTCCCTCTCCAAACAAATTATTTTACAGTAACTGCAATCATTTCATTTAAAGATATTCTCCGAATGCTGTTTCCATGAATAATTTGAGAACTTTAATCGGAAATATAGGTCACCCTGTTCGAAAATTAGAGGTCAATTAAAATAATATTCCTCTTTAGAATGGAATTTATTAAAATAGGAATTCTATTTGAAATTTCATTTGAAAAGTTTTCGAACGAGTCTGGTGCTGGTTAAACAACAGTATTTTAGAGACATCGATAATTATTAGTATCAAATTAATCAGTGAAATCGAGTTATATTTGCACAACTTTTTTAACATGTTTTTACAAAATGCTATTGAGAGTACAAATAAGTCTCCGCCGTTTGACAAAAGATGGCCCCACCAGGAGGTTTAGGTTGAAATTGTCAGATGTAAAACGTTATATCGTAACGTTGGACATCTGGCAAGACCATAACCTTGAAATCTTAGCGATTTTGTATCAGCATCACATAATTTTTTCGTGCAAAAATGTCGGGTTTTGAGCCGAATAAGCGTCATTTCCGGGAACTTTATAACTCTTCTTAACTTCTTTAATTTGAAGAAATCTGCAGGTGAGGCGCAACGATTGCAACGTATGGTGAGGCTGCTTTAAGTGAGAGAAGTTGTCGTGAGTGGTTTCAAAAGTATAAGGGGCTATACCAGTGTGAACGCTTAAAATTTGGGTGATTTTCGGGATTTTTGGAAGAAAAGTACCCATTTAAATGTTTCGGGAAATTAAGAATATATTTGGCTATATTTGACCTATATTACATAATTTTTTTCATAGAAAAATATTGAGATCCAAGCGACTTATGTGCTGCCTTCGGAGGTGCCAAAAAAAAAAGTTCCTCCACTGCTGACATGATTCCGGCCGATTGAGTAGCTGAAACCGAAAAAGGCAAAAATGCCGTTAAACTGGAAGGTATTTCCTGTACAATGACATAGGATTTTCGAAAAATATCAAAATCTAACAAAATGACGTGGTTATGAAAAAAAAAGTCTGTTTTCTTGCCTATAAAATGGTCGTTTTGTTCAATGCCAAATCGTCAATTTTCATCCAATCAAAAATATCCTACGTCATTGCAGAGTAAATATATTCAACGGTACTCAGTTCAAATTTCAAGTAAATCGGATATTTGTTCTTTGAGTTACAATGTCAGCAAATTTGAAAAATCTCATTTCGAGAAAAACGCATTTAAAGATTTAACTATCCATTTTTTCAAGATAAAATGATATTGATATAAATGATAATGATATTCTTGAAAGTATAAACTGTCGAAAAAGGCAAAAAATCGATTTTTTTAACTCATTAACGCCCAAGAATCGCGATTTTTTTCTTCATTTTCAAGCCAGATTTTTATTATATAAAAAAATCATAAAAAATGCAGAGATACGTTCCCTAGTATTTTCGGGGGTGCTCTTTCAGAATCTGGGGTCAAAATCGGGTTTTGTCCATTAGGAAAAAAAATATGGCGGCTTTTAAACAAAAAAAAAACAGGAAAAATCGATGACACTTTTTTTCAACACTTTTTTTCACCTCGAAGCCGTTGAAAAGTCCGGTTTTTTTTTCAACCATGGGTGCATAGAATAGTGACGATTGAACAATCAATTTTTTTAATTCGTCGTGTCAACATTTTCACCCCCAAAATGGCGCTTTTCACCCCCGAGTGACACGAAAAATTTCACGCTCGGTGTCCCAAACGAAAAGTAGTTGGATTTGAACGAAAATTGGTACTCGGAGGTTTTTGAGATCGCTGATTACGATTCTGTTCTCAAAATTCCGAAATTCAAAATGGCCGATCCAATATGGCGGACACAAATGCAAAAGTTCATTTGAATTGGATGAAACGTGGCACTCGGGGGTTTTCCAGGTCGCTGATTATGATTCTGCTCTCAAAATTCCGAAATTAAAAATGGCGGATCCAATATGGCGGACACAAATGCAAAAGTTCATTTGAATTGGATAAAACATGGCACTCGGGGGTTTTCGAGGTCGCTGATTATGATTGTGCTCTCAGAATTCCGAAATAAAAAATAGCGGATCCAATATGGCGGACACAAATGCAAAAGTTCATTTGAATTGGATAAAACGTGGCACTCGGGGGTTTTCGAGGTCGCTGATTATGATTCTGCTCTCAAAATTCCGAACTTCAAAATGGCGAATGCAATATGACGGACACAAATGCAAAAGTTCATTTGAATTGGATAAAACGTGGCACTCGGGGGTTTTCGAGGTCGCTGATTATGATTCTGCTCTCAGAATTCCGAAATTCAAAATGGCGGATCCAATGCGGCGGACACAAATGCAAAAGTTCATTTGAATTGGATAAAACGTGGCACTCGGGGGTTTTCAAGGTCGCTGATTATGATTCTGCTCTCAAAATTCGAAAGCCTTTGGGTTTCGAAATATTTCGAAATACCTGAAAATACCAAGTATTTAAATACCCAAAGGCTTTCGAATTTTGAGAGCAGAAATATAATAAGCGACCTAGAAAACCCCCGAGTGCCACGTTTCATCCAATTCAAATAAACTTTTGCATTTATGTCCGCCATATTGAATCCGCCATTTTTAATTTCAGAATTTTAAGGGCAGAATCATAATCAGCGACCTCGAAAACCCCCGAGTGCCACGTTTTATCCAATTCAAATGAACTTTTGCATTTGTGTCCGCCATATTGGATCTCCCTTTTTGAATTTCGGAATTTTGAGAGCCAAATCATAGTCAGCGACCTCGAAAACCCCCGAGTGCCACGTTTTATCCAATTCAAATGAACTTTTGCATTTGTGTCCGCCATATTGGATCCGCCATTTTGAACTTCGGAATTTTGAGAGCAGAATCATAATCAGCGACCTCGAAAACCCCCGAGTGCCACGTTTTATGCGATTCAAATGAACTTTTGCATTTGTGTCCGCCATATTGGATCCGCCATTTTTAATTTCGGAATTTTGAGAGTAGAATCATAATCAGCGACCTCGAAAACCCCCAAGTGCCACGTTTTATCCAATTCAAATGAACTTTTGCATTTGTGTCCGCCATATTGGATCGGCCATTTTGAATTTCGGAATTTTGAGAACAGAATCGTAATCAGCGACCTCAAAAACCTCTGAGTACCAATTTTCGTCCAAATCCAACTACTTTTCATTTGGGACACCGAGCGTAAAATTTTTCGTGTCACTCAGGGGGCGAAAAGCGCCATTTTGGGGGTGAAAATGTTGATGTCACTATTCTATGCACCCATGGTTGAAAAAAAACCGGACTTTTCAACCGCTTCGAGGTGAAAAAAATTTTTGAAAAAAAAGTCTCATCGATTTTTCCTGTTTTTTTTGTTCAAAAGCCGCCATATTTTTTTTCCTAATGGACAAAACCCGAATTTGACCCCAGATTCTGAAAGAGCACCCTCGAAAATACTAGGGAACGTATCTCTTCATTTTTTATGATTTTTTTTATATAATAAAAATCTGGCTTGAAAATAAAGGAAAAAATCGCGATTCTTGGGCGTTAATGGGTTAAAGTGTCATACTGGTATAGCCCCTTAAGAACAGTGAGTTTGACGTAGAGGACAAAGAACGTAGCGGAAGCCAAAACGAAGACGCGGAATTGTAAGCATTATTGGAGGGAGATTCGTGCCAAACGCAAGAGTTCCCGCAAATGACGATTATTCGGCTCAAAACTCGACATTTTCGCACGAAAAAAATTGTATGATGCTGATACAAAATCGCTAATATTTCAAGGTTATGGTCTTGCCAGATGTTCAACCTTACGATATGACGTTTTACATCTGACAATTTCAACCGAAACATCCTGGTGGGGCCATCTTTTGTCAAACGGCAGAGACTTACTTGTACTCCCAATACGTTTTCTCTTACAACCACCCTAACTTATTTTCCACTCTACATAGTCTTTCCCTTGTCACTATCTGACATTTCTCTCTTTTTCTTAGTTTAATTCTCCCCTCCATCCCTTTCTCCTCCCCCTTCCGCCTTGCACATCTTCCTGCATACTTCCTCTATTTGCCTAAAATACTCGCATGTCTCTTCTCATATCTTTCCTTCCAACATATTTATAATTTCTCGCTCTATCGCCAAATTATCCATTCCTTCCACCCTCTGCTTTCTTTCTTACTTTCTCCGTTACTCCCTCCCAGCCTGTTTCACATACTAACAGGTGCTCCAGCCCCTCATTCTCTTTACAAATCCTGAACCCCCGATGCTTTTCCCCCCTCTGTTCTGCCCTTCCTATGTTTCCACATCTTAATCTCGCCCACATTTCCTTATCCCTTCTCTTTACTACCTCTTCCGACCAGTATTTCCATAGTCTTTTTTCATTTTCCACAATATATTAGTATTTTTCATTATACGTTGATTTTCTTATTCTTTCCTCTTCCTTCCTTAAAATTTCCTTTTTTAAGTTTTCTAATCCTTCTTCTATCCTTTCGTCTATTCTTTCCACTTCTCTTCTTCCCCTTGTCATTGTTATTATCTCTTCTATTCCCATATCCCTAACAACTTTCATTAAATGTTTTCTCCACTTTGACGGGATTCCATTTGTAATGGCTCTTACTTCCTCAAATAGGCAGATTTTTGGCCATCTTGACTCCTCCATCCTCAGCCCCTGTCATATATACCTCAAGGCCTTAGGCCACAGTAACGGGTATAAAATCGTGTGCGAATTTAACAATTTTTTTCGTATGAAAAAGTGATTCACTTATACAATTAATTCACATCTATTCATTACGAATATTAAGCTGTTAGAATTTTTTTATGTACAAAAATGGCCGACTGCTAATATTTTCTTTTGTTATCTTTTTTTTGGGCGCTCCGCGGCGTGACATTTGGCATCCACAATTTTTTACCTAGAACAAAAACAAAAATTTTCGTCAATCTACATTAGAATACCTAGAGAAGTTCGTACGAAATTTAAAAAATATTGTTTTATTCAAAAGTTGTAGGTATTTGAACTTAAGAAATGAATTTTCAGTGAAAAATTTCGTTATAACTGCTCATAAACTGCTCATAAAATGAAAAGTTTTCGATTAATCAGAAATTCCGTTCATACTTCTCTGCGAAATGTAATTAGCAACATAACTTTTAAATTTGAAGTAAATCGAGTGAAAATTGTTAAAGTTATTTGTCACGCCAATTGGAAAAAAGTTATTTCGAGATGTTTCGAGTAGTCGGCCATTTCGTACATCGAAAAAAAATATATATTTTTTCTAACAGCTTGATATTCATACTACATAGATGTGTAATTAATTTTATCATTGTTCATATCATTATGCATGTTTGAGTGAAATTTCAGAACAGTCTACTATTTAGATTGGGAGATAATGGGTTTTAAAATTGCAACTTTTAACACTGCAGAGTCTGCATTGAAATTTAGACATTAAGTTTCCGTAAAACCTATTTGTCCCCTATAACAAGAAGACATATGGCAACACCGCATCGTTCCACGTGCCGAATGACGTGAGTTTATGCGGCATATTTAAAATAATACTGCAACACAAATTTTTATTTGGAATTAATTTTCAATCGAACAAAGTTTTAAATTACTCATGAATGAACCAACACTTTTATTAGTTAATGAAGATAACATAAACAATATACAATATTAATATTTATAATGCAAATATTTTTTATGACAACATTTTTAACTTTAGAAACACGATAATTATTTTTTTCCTCAAAACATTGAACAATACTATTCTGTGGTGTTGGCATATGTCTTCTTATTTTAGGGGACAAACATTTTTTTACGGAAAATTATTCTGTCTAAATTTCAATGCAGACCCTGCAGTGTTCAAAGTTGCAATTTTAAAACCCATTATCTCCCAATCTAAATAGACGACTGTTCTGAAATTTCACTCAAACATGCATAATGACATGAACAATGTCCGGTTAAAATTTGAACGAAATCTATAGAATACAAGATTGCGCGCTCGTAATACCTTGTCGCTCTTTCCCTTGTCATATATTCCATGGAAAGCACTTCCAGGTCTCTTCCCCAAACCTAGTTTGGCGTTGTTTTGTCCACTCCTAACGCCATTTTACAGTACCTACTGTGTATTCTTTCAAAAACGCTCATTTCTCCCATTCCCCATATCACCACCCCATACATTGCTCCCGTTTCCACTATCGAATCTAACAAATTATCTCTCCTCCACCATATCCCTCCCCGCCCTCTTCCATATTCTCCATACCATATTTGTTGCTTTTTGCGTTTTCCCTGCCCATTTTATTCATGTGCCCCAGAGGCGGTTTATCCACTAGGCCCGCTAGGCCCGGGCCTGGGGCGCCGCGGCAAAGGGGGCGCCGCGCGTCGGCGGGATCCGCAAGTACGCGCGCCCCTTCTCCCTCCCGCCAATACCGATCTTGTACATGCTGCGACACGTCCTGTCACGCAAATTCAAGTTGCCTTTCATCCGCTACTCTACGTTTCCACACTTCTCACACGTTTTGTTGCTTTTCTATTTGTTTCGGCACTTACCTACGCGAAGTTGTTTAGTACATTGTAGTACGGTTGATCTCGAATCGGATTATACATTGTTGCAACAAAATATAAATATAAATGAGCCTTAACAAGCTGAGTGGTGCCAAGCGCCGTAAACTAACAAAAGAAAAACAGGAAAAAGAATCCCTTATCGTGAAAAAAATTCCACGTATCGACAATTTTTTTGTTCATGAAGAAAGATCAAAAACGCCGACGCGAGCATCGAGTTCTCCAGTAACAGAATGTTCGAGCGAGGTAAATATCAATACACCCTGATTATTGAATATGTTTTCTGCATTACGATACCCATATCCATACAGATCCTGCCATCCCTGTCTTGCTTCTCCTAATTTCAGGAAAAACCGCGTTCACATGTAGAATGTAATATCGGAAATGAAGAGAAGGAGAAACAAGTCGACGAAATCACGAACAAAGATGCGACTACAGTTGAAAATTGTGACGATCAAAAAAGTTCAGAGGTCGTAGGCGCGAACTTCACCAATTGCGTTTTGGATTCTGGAGATTGTTCTGACCCTGGTCTTTGGCCAATGCGGAATTCGGAAATGATTGATTTCATTTTGCGAAACCCGTCAAACCAACAGGATCCGAGAACGATTGATTTCGCGGCTTCGAAGCGTGTGTATGAATCCAAAACAAAATATTGTACTGCACAAACATTTTTCCAAAAAACACCAAATGGTGAAATGCACCGACGAGAATGGATGACATATTCTTTCTCGAAAGGTTGCATATATTGCATACCTTGCAAGCTATTCTCGACATCGGTAAACGCGTTTACAGAAGGTTTTAATGACTGGAAGAATGATGTGCGAATAGCAGAACACGAGAGAAGTCTTGTTCATCGGGAAAACACACGCAAGCTTGTGATACGAGGGAATATGCTAGGGAAGATTGACAGCAAATTACATTTGCATTACATTCAAGAATGTAATCACTGGCGACAAGTACTGACTCGCATTATAATCGAGATAAAGTTTCTTGCATCCCGGGGCCTGGCTTTTCGGGGAACAGACGAGAAATTTGGATCGATCAGCAATGGCAATTACTTGGGTATTATTGAATTGATGGCAAGAAACGATCCTTTTCTCCAAAATCACATCGATCGATTTGGAAATCCCGGAAAAGGGAACGTATCGTACTTTTCCAAAGATATTTGCGAAGAGTTTATTGGGATGATTTACGACGATCTTCTCAAAAACTGGATCTCGGAAGTGAAGGCCACGAAATATTATTCTATAAGCGTAGATTCGACGCCTGATATTTCGCATTCGGATCAATTAACGTTTATCATCCGGTACATACGCGAGAACGGAGAGCCAACTGAACGCTTCTTACAATTTATACCTATCGAAGGTCACAGCGCGCTTGAAATAGAGCGAGCAATCATGGAGGTATTGCTTGATAAGAATATCGACCTCATGGATTGCCGTGGACAATCATACGACAATGCCAGCAATATGTCGGGCTGTTATGGTGGGGTTCAAGCCAAAATTATCGAACGTAATCCGTTGGCAATTTACGTGCCGTGCGCTGCGCATACCCTAAACTTAGTCGGCCGAGCAGCTGCCGAATGCTGTTTGGGAGCAACTAAATTTTTTATGTTCGTGCAACACGTTTATACCTTCCTAAGTGCATCTACGTCCAGGTGGACAAGAGTAAAGTCGAAGATCGAGAATCAAACCGGAATGCTGTTTCCAAAAAGTCTGTCCGGTACACGATGGTCGGCTAGAGCGGAAGCGTGCCGAGCACTTGTCAAATCATGGGGGAGCTTACGGGATGCCCTTGAAGACATCGCAGAAAATGCTTCCGAAAAGCCGTCCACAAAAGCCGAAGCCGAGGAGTTGTCGCAACAATTTGGATTGCTTAAGACTGCTATAATGGCTGTGACTTGGAGCGATATATTGGAGCGTTTCGAAAAAACGAATAAAAGTCTTCAACGCGTTAACATCGATTTGACAACGGTCGTACAACTGTATGTTGCCCTGCAAGCGTATGTTGTTAATTTGCGTAATCGTTTTGACCAATACGAAGCCAAAGCGAAAGAACTATCTGAATGCAACGTATACGCGCATGAAAATCGGCGACGCAGGAAAAGGACCTTCCAGTTCGGCGAGGTGAACAACAATGAAGCGGTATTTGATGGGAAACAAAATATGCGCATAAATACGTTTCTCGTCATACTTGATCGATTGTCCGGCGAATTAGAGAGAAGAAGTGTAGCATACAAGAATATTAACGTTCGCTTTGGATTTCTCAGTCGTTTGCCGCTACTCAAAGATGCGGAGATCATCACCGAGTGCGAACAATTACAAAGGATATACGCCAACGATCTCAATGAAAATTTCGGAGAAGAATGTTTGCACTTTCGGAATTTCATCCGCGAAATTCAATTGACGGAGGGTGATGGCGTTCAAAAGTTGTTAACGATTATTCGCGACAAGAATATCGTTGCGACATTTCCGAACATGGATATTGCTCTCCGAATGTACCTAACTCTTTTTGCAACTAACGCTACCGGGGAACGTTCATTCTCGACTTTGAAGAGGGTAAAAAACTATTTACGAAATACTGTGGGTCAGGGCCGCGTCTCCAGTCTCGCCTTTTTATCTGCGAATGCAGATCTCATTGATATGGAAGGGACCAATACTATTATCGAAAAATTCGCAAGCTTAAAATCACGAAAGCGATCAATGTAGACCAGTGTAAGGACTCATTAATATATATACGCGCCTCCCGAGCAGATAACTATATATATATATATATATATATATATATATATATATATATATATATATATAAATTGGATGTTATAGTATATTGTGTTGCATTATTATTTTTTAATAAATTAAACAATTATTTATTTCCTTCTATCATTTTCCGACTATTTTATGACCGGTGAGTGGGGGGGGGGAGGGCGCTAACTTTCTCAGGCCTAGGGCGCTAATTTTTGTAAACCGGCCCTGATGTGCCCATATCGAGTTTTTGCATATATCCCCAAACAAATCCAAGTATTTGAATTCCTGATAACTATTAGTACTTGACGTTCATAATTTTGCGAATAACGTCGAAAAACTGTTTTTCTCATTATCTTCTGAAACGAATCAAGGAGGTTGCTCAGCTATCGCGAAATAGTAAGAGTTTGATGAAAATTATTGAGGATATTTGAAAAAGGTGTTACGACTCCGTGTAAAATTTCAAGTACTTTGTCTGCGTGATTGTTGAGAAATTAATTATTGAAGTTAGGCTCTTATACACGGGCGACATAGCAAAAGCTTCCTGAGAACTCTAATACGACTGTCGCAACATAATAAAAATAGTAAGAATTGAATGGAAATAGGCGAAAACAATACTTGAGATTTTTAAGAATAATTTCAACAAAGAGTACAGCGTTTTGTCTATCTCGTTATCGAGATATTCGTGAAATAGAACAGGAAAATTCAGTTGATTCGCGTAAAACGATAAAGCGCGCTACGGTATGTAGCAGCGCTGCTGTCAAGTCGGCCATTTTGAATAGGCGCCAAAATTTAAAACGCACAAACTATTGTTTCCTTGCTATAAATTTCTTACCGCGGTTTCATAAAGAGTATTTAAATATTTTGAATCATTCTTTACAGAAGCTGCAGTGCATGTGTTTCGACATAACCTCCAAATCAATTACGCGTCGTCCCTCGACTGCGCATTCATTTTCCGGCTCAACTACATTATTCCGTCGCTTTCCAGGTTGTACTTGCTCCAACCGTCGAATGTACTGTTTTTCGTATTGCACTTTTCCCTTCCGTCTTTCCATTTTCGCCGAAAAAAAACGGAATTCGCGAAGGATGTTTGACAGCTACGCGCTCACGATGTGGCATTCGTATCTCAGCTCAGTAATACCAATTACTGAGAACTAAATTACGCGTTTGCCACATTTCAGTTGGTTAATAACTTATTCGCGATGGAAATGAACAAAAAACGTTAATAACATTTCTAGACAGTCAATTATATGTATTCCACATATTTATAAGCTGAAATTTATTTATTTTCCGTAACCGAAAATTTGATTATTCGCGGTTGGCAGCCATTACAGGCGCCCGTGTTTAAGCATATGCGTTTCTCCTTTGCCGCCTGCCCCGCAAAGACCGTGAGCAGCCTCCTTAAAGGGTTAGGCCACTCTAGAATTTTCGAACATCGATTTTCTATTAATGCTCGCTCGGACCTCAAAAATGATATCCCAAAAAATTATGGCCGGGAAAGATCTCTAAGTACTCGGTTTTCGAATTTTAGTACAAGGCCGCCTGGTCCGCAGCTCACTACTCAAAACTTCAAACGCGTTTATCTCAAAACTGCATTTTTTAAGTTGGCCGGAAACATAACTCAGACAATTTTCAACTGATTTACTTGAAATGTCGAATATATCTTGAAAAATACATCGTCTATGGAAGCACGTAAGATTTTTTATTTATATTGCATAGTTCATTCGTTATTAACAATTATCTGACGATTTTTTAGGCAGATTTTTCACTTTCCACTTTGGAAGTGCGCCATTTGGCAAAAAAATAATATATCGAAAAAATCCTACGTACTTCTATAGCAGTTATTATATATAATCGAAAAAAAATCATTGGCTCATTATCAATCAAAAATTACAGGAGCTGTTTGTCCGGCCGTGGACCCTGGAAACACGTGGACGTCATTGCAAAAACGCTGCACAGTCGCCATTTTAAAATTAATCGCTTCAAAAAAATTATTGTATACAGTCACTGATATGTATGATAAACACCCCTTTTTGTAATCTCGATTTATTTTGTAGTTTTTATGAAAAAAAAACCCAAAAAGCCTATTTTTTCGGCCTCTAGAGTGGCCTCTAGAGTGGCCTTAAGTACAATGATTTCACTAGAAAGTATTCACCGAATGCTGTTTACATGAATTATTTAACAATTTTAATCGCAAATAATTCGAAATACAGAGAAAAGACGAAAAATTCCACGTCGATCGACAGCCGTCCCTCATTGAATTGGCTTACAGTGACATCTAACGATAGTATTGTAATACGCGTAACACATCGCGAGCGATATATCGACGGTTGGTCCGCCATCTTATCCTCTGTCCTCTACGAGGCTGAATGGATCCATTTACGGCTGGCAGATGGCGCCGGAGCCGACAATTCCTGGTGCCTAACTACCGACATTACCGACCTAGCGAGTGTGAGTTCAACATCAACGATCGGCGACCAACTTTTACGATAATCCGGAAGAAGGAGCCTAGAGTAAAGGAGTCCAAACTCCCTATCCTAGCTTGTATGTACGAAGTTCTTTCAATCGGTCGTAGAGATGTAGTGCTCAGTTCCACCGCAGGCGTCGCTAGTGTTCCCCAGAGCCCATAATATATAGTAATACAAAACTGCATAAAGTCCGAGCTCCTCCTCAACGACCAATCACAAAACTGGGGTGATCGTGTTTCTCTCTCGTACTCACCTGGATGGTGCAGTCATGGTGCGTTCTTTCTCGCACACCCGAACGATAATACACCCAAGTAGGGATTCTTTCCTTCTATTATAATATATAATAATATTGTGTACATATATATAATAAATGAAATATAAATAATATTAATGAAACAACTCGTGTTGTTTTATTCACATGGGCTTATTATATAATAAGCACATCAGATATAATAATTATATAATAAGTGCAACACGAGTTATTTTATTATGGAAACTTATGATTTGCCTGTTATGTTTAAAAATATAGCTAATTACAATGAAATGCGAATAAAGCGATAAACCAACCGTAATGTATCGTAATGTATTTATTATTCGGATGCGCGTTACTCTGTTTTCCTGTACAATAATAATAATGATAAATAATAATAATAACATGTACATGCAAGAAACCGGGCGAATGCGGGAATGTTGGCTCTACATGCTGGGGTTGTCTTTTCAACATGTGCTTTTCATATGCATACCCATGAAAACTCGTTATTTGCTAGTTACGTTTAAAAATGAAGCTAAATATGAATTGAATTAAGCGATGAACCAACCGAACAAGCGGTCAAGCCTAATTGAACCCCAAGCGCGGCAATCACTTTAATATGAAAAGATTATATTTATTGGCAAATGATTGTGTGGCGAAGTTGGTAGAACGTTAGATTACTGTATTGAAGGTCCTGAGTTCCAGCCTCGGTAGTTTTAATTTTTTTCTTTTGCATTCGTACAGGTATCTGGTTGTACGAGCGAATTGAAGCAGTTTTAACCAATCAAAGAACTCGTCCAATCCCAAAAGAAGTCGAAGAAAAATAACATGGAAGAATATATTTTTTAATTTACTGCCATCAATAGTTGAAATTTGTTTAATAATTCCTACCTAGAGTGTTTACTGTTTCCCTTTATCTCATTGACTCGCGAGGAGTCATCTCCGTTATCATAGACATAGGTCGATAGCTGCTGTGCTGGTGTACACGACAGATATATTTGTGCTTAACAGGCGCGAACAATTTTGCCGTAATAACACGGTCAGTTTCACCTTATGCAGTTTTGTATTACTATATATTATGGGCTCTGGGGAACACTAGTGACGGCAGCGGCGGAACTGAGCATTACATCTCTGCGACTGATTGAAAGAACGGTTTGAGGCGGGAGTGTCGACTCCTTCTCTCTAGTCTCCTTGGTCGACTCCTTCTCTCTAGTCTCCTTGATCCGGAAGATTCTCGCAAGGCAACATAACCTGCGGTTGTATATATTTTGAATGAAGAATTTCGGTAAAAATGATTTCTTTCGATTCCATAATTAAATGGATACTGAATACTCTGTTTTTGTCGACTGTCGAGGTTCTGGGAATGTTACAAAGCAATTGAAATAATAAGTTAGCGAGAATCACAATTTATTCATTTTTCTAACCATAAGAAAACATTTCGAAGAGTAACCGGAAATTGTCTATTTTCAGTAGGCGCGAAGTGAATTTCCGTATTGTAAATACGTAACAGTTTAGGATTTTGACGTAACAGGTGAAAACTGAATTTCATGATACATATTGAAGTTTTCTGTTTTTCTAGATCCTCAAGACGTCGAACGAAGACGAAACTCAACCGTGACAAAAGTACGCGCTGCTCCAAGTACTAGAAATTTATTCTAGTCATTAGATTCGATAATTACACCCCGTTTTCTTAGCTGGAATTATCACCGCCCTTCTATTCCGTATCTTTCTGAGCTCTAATGTGTCCTCAAACATTCGTTGCTATTCCTCGAGGTACCAAGTTTTCTTCCATTTCAACAGGATCTAAATTTGATGTGGGATACTCGTGTCTTAGGCTCTACCACGGATCGGATGAGAATGGTCCTTGGAACCACTTGTCAAAATCCAAATCTATGCTACTGGGCTTGAGCTTAATCCATTACCCGAGAGACAGTGACAAGTCTGAGAAATAAATTGACCTTAAATTGTCGGAGGAATATCAATAGCATGGGCATGAAACTTCTTTGGGGATTTTTGGAACCTCTATACTTACTTCTTTAACTTAGTCGATTGTGTACTTACAAAGTCAGGATAGATTTTTTTTTCTTTAAGGCCTTAGGCCACAGTAGCAGGTATAAAATCATGTGCAAATTTAACAATTTTTGTACGTATGAAAAAGTGATTCAGTCATAAAATTAATTACACATATATTTATTATGAATATCAAGCTGTTAGAAAATATATATATTTTTTTTCGATGTACAAAATGGCTGACTAATATTTTCTTTTATCTTTCTTTTTAGGTGCTCCGCCGCATGATATTTAGCATCCACAATTTTTTACCTAGAACAAAAAACAAAAATTCTCATCAATCTACATTAAAATACTGTTTTAAAATCTACATTACAATCTACATTAAAATATTGTTTTATTCAAAAGTTGTAGGTATTTGAACGTAAGAAATGAATTTACAGTGAAACATTTCGTTACAACTGCTCATAAAATGAAAAGTTTTCGATTAATCAGAAATTCCGTACGTAATTCTTTGCGAAATGCAATTAGGAACATAACTTTTAGATTTGCAGTCAATCGAGTGAAAATTGTTGAAATTATTTGTCACGCCAACTGGAAAAAAAGCTGTTTCGAAAAGCTTCGAGTAGTCGGCCATTTTGTACATCGAAAAAAAAAATATATTTTCTAACAGCTTGATATCCATACTAAATAAATGTGTAATTAATTTTATGAGTGAATCACTTTTTCATGCGAAAACAAAATCGTTAAATTCGCACATGATTTTATACCTGTTACTGTGGCCTAAGACCTTAAGGGGAGGGTAGGGGTTCCAGCGTGAAAAAAAAAACACTTTTTTGCGATTTTTTCTCTTCTATATAGAGTAAATTTATTGAAATCTTTTGTACATTGTTAAATGTCATTTCAAGAACATTCCGTGAAATTTGTACGCGAAAATATCCACAAACAAGCCGGTAACAAAGCTTTTCCAAGAACGCCTTTGGAAAAACACGATTTGCGGTGTTCACTGTATCTCAGCTAGAAATTATCTGAAATCAAGTACCATTAAAATTTAGTCAAAGTATCATCAAATCCTCCCCCCAAAGGACTTTGATCTTTTTTTTTTTTTTTTTTCATTTCTAAATTTTTGGTGGTCATATTAAGTGAAAAGTGCTGTTTTTCGCGAAAAATTCCGCCATTTTGGGGATGGAAAACCCCCTCAATGTAAAAAAAAAATCTCAAACTAACCGTTGGGGGGAGGTATTTTATATGTAGAAAGTGTGTACCAAGTTTCAAATAAATCGGTTATGTAGTTTTCAAATGGCAGTGAACACGGACTTTGAAAAGGGGGTTTCGAGAAAAACGCGGCACCGGCTTGTTTGTGGATTCTTTCGCGTACAAATTTCACGGAATTCTCTTGAAATGACACTTAACAATGTACAAAAGGTTTCAATAAATTTACTCTATCCATATAGATGAAAAAAATTCGCAAAAAAGTGTTTTTTTTTTCGTGCTGAAACCCCTACCCTTCCCTTAACTAGATTTGAAATTTGTAAGAGTCTTGGTGTAGCCTCGTTTTCTTTATCTTCAGACCACTATTGCAATTGCTTGTAAGATTTTTTGGATCTTCTCACTCATTTCTTCAATTCATTTCATGGTTTATACAAAACCCAGATAGAATACATTTTTTCTCACCTAGATGCAAAATGCATAAGAATCTTACCCCAGCACTTTTCTTCTGGGATTTTACAAATCCTCACACACACATCTTTAATTTACTCAATTGTGCCCTTACGAAATCTCGACAGATTCGTTCTTTCTAGGACTGTAGATTTGAAGTTTTAAAGAATCTTGACTGACAAGGAACACCACTTAACCCTTTCAATACAGCGAAAAAATCAGTTTAGTGCTCCTCATTACCGGGAACAGTTATTTCTCCTCCAAGTGATTATTACGATGAAATAACTTTTCTGTCTGAAACTTGCTCAATAAGGGTGCGAATTGCTCACCACTGAAATGCGCCTATGTTTTTCAGTAACTTGGACATATGTAGTCCCAACTGTAATTTCAAGTCCCGTCAGGTGTGAAAAGGGTTAAATAACCATCTTCGATTTTGTTGAAACTCATATATGTGATTAAGCATTGAAATCTATTAGACACGTATTTCTTTTTCATCTGCGGAGAAAATGTTTTTGAGAGGGAAAACTCCCCCTCAAACAAAGGCGTGTCACCCCGTAATTTATTCAAATTTTTCAGCTATTCTATAGCAGATTTTTCATCGCCTTATATTAGAAGAATTTTGGTTTTTGTTTAATTCAGATCAGTGGACTGCTAGTGGGTGAAATTGCAAAACCACCCCTCGACACGCCTTTTGTTAAGGGGTGATATCACCCCTTAAAGCTGTTTTTCGCAGATAAAAAAAATACGTACCTAATAGTTGTCAATCCTATATCACATATCTGAGTTTCAACTGAATCGACAGCAGTCACGTAAGTGATGTTCCTTGGTAGTCCCATTTTCGTTATCTTCAGAAAACAATTGCAATTTCCTCTAGTATTGCCGGATCTTCACACTCATTTCTTCAATTTATTTCATCGTATATATACAAAGTCCAGAGAGAATGTTTTTTTCTTAACTGTAGGGTGTCTTAAAATAAGCTGACATTTTAATGTATTAATAAAACGTATTATTTATTTCAAAAGTACGAATATTTTAATTTCAATATAAGATACAAACATGGAGGTTATGTGCGGAACACAATATCCGAGCAAAGGGCCACCTCGTCCCTGTTTGCAGACGTTCACTCTTTTGACGAAATGTTCAACAACATTTTGGCATAATTGCGGAGTAATTTGATTAAGGGAGAATACCAGTGTGAAAAAAAATCGTTTTTTTTTGCTTAAATAGATAGTTTTGGCCTTTAAGAATATGCCTGCAAATTTTCAAAACAATATTCGGCTTAGAAGTATTCGAAATTGGCGCCAAGCGTCGACGCTCTCAGAGCCTTCTATATGGGCCTTTCTATACTTTAAACGCGTTGTCGAAACCATGTTTTTTGACCTGGTTGACAGCATAACTCTGTCAAACTTGACCAATCGACTTCATTCAAAAAGGATGCTCTTCAGAAAACTTATCGCCATTGTCGCATCGTAGAGTTTTTTTTTAAATTGTTTACTTTTTTATTAACAATTTACTGCAAAAATTTTGTGTAAAATTCGATCTTTTTTTAAATCGTCGCCATTTTTTTTTCTAATCAAAATTTTCAAACTTCCTACGATGCTGCGATAGCTATACTATTATAATTTAAGAATCTTTTTGAATTTCGATTTCACATGCTTGCTGTGGCACTTATGCTGTCAACCGTCGGGGAGTCTTTTTTTGAGACGCCATTTTGCGACCGCTCCTCCGCTTAATAAAATGTACTAAAAATAAAAATATAAAATTTCCTTGTATGCTTCATTACTTCAATAATTAATACACAAATTTCAAATAATTTTATGGAGCCGTTTTTTTTTTTTTTTTTTCAAAAAAAATTCCCAAAAAATACCTCATTTTTCAGCCTGTCACACTGATATTGTCCCTTAATGGTGCATCCAATTGCTTCGTTGAGCTTCGGAATGATCTGAGGATCATTGGTATACACTTTTCTTTTCAGAAAACCCCAAAGAACAAAGTCCAATGGCGTCAAATCGCACGATCTTGGTGACCAATTCACATCGCCGCGGTGCGAGGTAACGCGATCATGAAACTTCGTCTGCAATATGCTGTAACAATTCAGCAAATAACAATTTCCATGCGTTGCTCAATCGTGTAATTCTCCATGACTAAACCTCAATACTTCCCGATGCCAGTTGTCAAAGAACAAACTAAAATGATCAAACTGCGATTAGTGTCAGGTATGTCGTGTTAAAAAATTAAGGGATTTCTCCACTTGGTTCATTAATAATACTCGAACAAAACTCAACTTGAACCTTCAAAATCTCCGAAACTATGTGGTTAAACGGATTAGCTTTTGGACAGTTAATGCATCCTAAATTAATCTATCTATGATATGAATTTTAATCGTCTACAACCATTTCGACTTTGGTATCGAAACTCCTTAAGGGAAAGGTAGGAGTTTCAGCGTGAAAAAAAAACACTTTTTGCGAATTTTTTACATGTATATGGATAGAGTAAATTTATTGAAACCTTTTGTACATTGTTAAGTGTCATTTCAAGAACATTCCGTGAAATTTGTACGCAAAAATATCCACAAACAAGCCGGTGACAAAGCTTTTCCAAGAACGCCTTTGGAAAAAACACGATTTGCGGTATTCACTGTATCTCAGCTAGAAATTATCTGAAATCAAGTACCATTACAATTTAGTCAAAGTATCATCAAATCCTCCCCCCCCCAACGGTCTTCGATAATTTTTTTTTTATTTCCAAATTTTTGGTGATCATGTAAAATGAAAAGTGCTATTTATCATGAAAAATTCCGCCATTTTGGGGGTGGATAACCCCCTCAATGTAAAAAAAAATCTCAAACTAACCGTTGGGGGGAGGTATTTTATATGTAGAAAGTGTATACCAAGTTTGAAATAAATCGATCATATAGTTTTCAAATGGCAGTGAACACGGATTTTCAAAAAGTGGTTTCGAGAAAAACGCTGCACCGGTTGTTTGTGGATATTTTAGTGTACAAATTTCACGGAATGTTCTTGAAATGACACTTAACAATGTACGAAAGGTTTTAATAAATTTACTCTATCCATATAGATGAAAAAAAAATCGCAAAAAAGTGTTTTTTTTTTACGCTGAAACCCCTACCCTCCCCTCAACTAGGTGCAAATTTCTTGAGAATCTTAACTCAGCTCTTCTGAGATTTTACAGATCTTCAAGCTCGCGTCTTCAGTTAACTCAAGTGTGTACTTACAAAGTCTGGATGAATTCATTTTTTTCTTCAACCGGATTTGAAATGTTTTAAAATCGTGGCTCAGCCCCGTTTTTTAATCTTTAGAAAACGATTGCAATTGCTTCTAGTATTTTCGGATCTTCACTCCCACTTCTTCGACTTATTTCATTGCGTATATACAAAATCTATGTTGATTTTGATTTGATATATATACGTAATGATTTGATTCCGTTCGTGATTCAACCTTTTTCACCAATCTTCCCGTAGCCCTTTAATTTTTTTCTTCAAAAAAGCAATTACGATTTTTTTCAGATTTTCCGATCTACAGACTCATTTCACCACTTTATCGAATAGAGTATATGCAAAATCCAGATAGGATCTTTTTATTCGACACTAGCTTGAAAATGTTTAACGACGAAAACTTGTAGAAAGTTGGGAGAGGGGAGCGGCGGAAGGGAGGGAGATATGTGTGTGTGTGTGTGTGTGTGTGTGTGTGTGTGTGTGTGTGTGTGTGTGTGTGTGTGTGTGTGTGTGTGTGTGTGTGTGTGTGTGTGTGTGTGTGTGTGTGTGTGTGTGTGTGTGTGTGTGTGTGTGTGTGTGTGTGTGTGTGTGTGTGTGTGTGTGTGTGTGTGTGTGTGTGTGTGTGTGTGTGTGTGTGTGTGTGTGTGTGTGTGTGTGTGTGTGTGTGTGTGTGTGTGTATCAAGCACTCATTGATTGAAGAGTCGCGTTGCAGAGATCGCCGTACGTCCGAGGAACGAGAATACGTATTCGATATAGCAAAGAGGGTGGTGGTGACCAACCTCTCACTCTCTCCTCCCGTGTGACGTTCGAATCCTACCATGAGTCCCCAAGGGAGAAATCGATACGTTCCTCGCGCCCTGCTCTCCTGTTGCCTCTCTCCCTAAATGTTTTTACACCGGTTAGTACCGATCAATGAAAATTTCACGAAACCCCGAGAAATCCTTTTTTTCTTCTCGCATCCTCTCTCCCTCCCTCTCGCAAACGACAGTCACGATTCTTGGGTGTGCTACGTGGATCGTAAAGCTGAAATTGAAATGCCATTTCTTCGGGTTCCGATAAAAGACGTGGGAAGACGTAAATCTCAGCGATGAAAATGACATACAAGCCGAAAAACAGGACAAGCCGATGTCTGGGTTCGTTTGGGTTATCCTAGTGGAGTGCCATGAGTTTCTTTGAGTTCTCATCATTAGAATGCAATGAGTTCATTTTCAACAAGTCACTTCCGGTTTGTTTGGACTTTCAACATTGAAATGGAATCAGTATTCATTGAATTCAACTGACCAAATGTTTTTCAATAGATCAAGGATGCGAAAAGCGCTCAAACGTTTTTTTACTCTCAATGGAGACCTACAAGCCAAAATTCCCAAAATTCGATCTTGAAAAGTAGAAAAACGAATAGGCCTTAGACTACAGGAACGGGTATAAAATCATGTGCGAATTTAACCATTTTTTCGTATGAAAAAGTGATTCACTCGTCAAATTAATTACACATCTATTTAGTATGAATATCAAGCTGCTAGAATTTTTTTTTCGATGTACAAAATGGCCGACTACTCGAAACTTCTCGGAACAGCTTTTTTCCAATTGGCGGGACAAATAACTACAACAATTTTCACTCGATTTACTTCAAATTTAAACGTTATGTTCCTAATTGCATTTCGCAGAGAAGTACGTACGGAATTTCTGGTTAATCGAAAACTTTTCATTTTATGAGCAGTTTATGAGCACTTATAACGAAATTTTTCACTGAAAATTCATTTCTTAAGTTCAAATACCTACAACTTTTGAATAAAACAATATTACTTTAATTCCATACGTACTTCTCTAGGTATTCCAATGTAGATTGATGAGAATTTTATTTTTTTGTTCTAGGTAAAAAATTGTGGATGCTAAATGTTCCGCCACGGAGCGCCTAAAAAAAAGATAACAAAAGAAAATATTATTAGTCGGCCATTTTGTACATCGAAAAAAAATTCTAACAGCTTGATATTCGTACTAAATACATGTGTAATTAATTTTATAAGTGTATCACTTTTTCATACGAAAAAAAATTGTTAAATGCGCACATGATTTTATACCCGTTAGGCCTAAGGCCTTAAATCAGGTGCTTCATTTGATTGAACATTCTAGGAGACCTTGGAGAAATATTGCTCGTTAAAATAAAAGCTGTGACAAAATGATGTATCGCAGGTACCGTTTTGATGCGTTTTTGATATAAAAAAAAACGAGTCGGTAAAAAAATGTTGGAGTTACATACGAGACGGTTAACTCTTTTTGCTTGTTTTGTAGCTCTGGTCTGCTGCCGCTGCTGCTGGACGCAAAACGCCCGACGCGCGGGGTGGTTGCCCTCGTCTGCGCCCGCTCTCTTTGTCGGATATGCTCGCTCAATAACGCGTAACTCCCGTTCTCACCCTCTCGTCTCGTCCGTGTGGCTGCTGCTCAGATGCCTTCGGGAGAGAGAGAGAGAGAGAGAGAGAGAGAGAGAGAGAAAGAGAGAGAGAGAGCCAGTGACTGAGGGAGGAAGAGGAGTCGCGTGTGCCTTCGTCGTATTCGGGCGAACCCGAAACGACACGGGGAGAAGCGGAGAATAGATGCGTCGTCCTGCCGACCGGAAGAGGAGAAATTTCTTTGCATACCAGACCCTAAATTGCACATAGGACTGGAGGATCCGTTACTCCAATATTGCCCGAGCCTATCCCTCTTTTCTCCGCTTAAGGATCGTCCGAATAAAACTGGCGAAGCAAGATGGCGTCCGTACCTTAAGGGCGGGCCGATCGCGAGATTCCCAAAATCCACTCCATGGATCCAAACCCGGAGTTGGCTCCAAGACCAACCAGGAGTTGATGGTTGATGCGCATAACGATTTTTGGCTTGATCGGTATCTCTCTAGTAAATCTCTCGTTTGCAGGTTCTTCGTACTCGATAATCAACGCAGATTAGCCAAGCTACGGTAATTATCTACGGCGAATCAAATATACCGAGGATTATGGCTCCCGCGATAAAACGGGGAGCAACTGGGATTATTGACATTGGTGAAGTCATTGCCCGGACTCTTTTTCCACAGCTCGCCATTTTCGTGAATTGCAACATTTCAACAAAAGTATTCCATCGTATGAAAGTGTTATTATTATTATGAGTCATCGAGAAATAATGCGGTTTATTTACTTTTATTTTTTTTTAAATTACGATCAAGAAAAAAAATTCTTACAGGGTTAGGCCATTCTGACGATCCGAATATCAAGGTTCCTAAAAAAAATTTAAAGCGATAAGTAAGGTGATTACAAAATCATTTCGACATTTATTTTCTTGTACATTAATAGTGCACTTGATTTTTCGTCATTTTCATTTCAAAAATGTTAATTGAAGAAGTTATAACCAATCTTGTGAAGGACCTTTGAACGTGAGGGGCTCAACGGTGTACTTGATTTTAGCCACCCGGTTAATCTGAAACGATAAAACGAATTTTTTTATCAAAATAAATCATCTTGGCTACGACTTGACCGAGCTCCCTTGTTATCATGTTTCAATCATGAAAAAAAACGTTGACTTTGGTGTTCGACGTTTCGAGAAAAAAATACATCATTGTTAATAACTGATAAAGAAAAATGTTTACACGAAAAACGTCGATCAAGACTAAACAACTATTACACTGAATGAGTGTACCAAATTTCAAGTCAATCCATTCATTAGATGTCGAGAAATCGTGTACATCGTTTTGAAAAACATGATTTCGAGAAAAACGCATTCAAAGTTTTACCAGCAGTGTTGTCATTGTAATAATAAGTTTACCTTCCATCTGCGATTTCTGCACCATATATTGGACCTTCCTCTCCAACTTGAGTTGCCTCAAGCGACCAACGAGTGCTCGTCATTCTCGCAGTAGCCTAACCCCTCGATCTAAAACATTCCTTCGTGTTCTCCAATGCTCTTCCATCTTTCTGGTAGACTTTCAAGACTTCCGAAATTCACGTATTCCGGACGAAAAATGCAATTTAAAAAAAGCGCATTATTTATTAAGGGACCAGTCCACTTTGAAAATTTCTAAAAATCAAAAGCAAGCAAGACTTGAAATCGACGATGATGAGCAATCAGAAGGGATTTTGTACGGTGCAGGAAGTGCCGATTGAGATGAGGTAAGAGTTTTTCATAGTATAAACTTCAAACGCGTTTTCCTCGAAAAAACTTTTTTTAAATCTAGCTTCATCGTATTTCTAAAACTAATGAACAGATTCTCTTGAAATTTGAGCCACATATTGTAAACATGATTCGCAACAAGATGACCGTCGATGGTTTTAAAATTTTGATTTTTACTCTTTATTTTTCGAAAAACTGTGGAAAAACGTGTTTTTTGAAGACTTTTTCGTTTTTCATCTGCCATTTTTTTATTTTTTGATAAAACTTTATATCCGAGGGTCATTTTGTAGCTGGTGTCATACTGAATATAATGGACTTTGATTTTTTTGTTTCAGACAAGCCGTTACCGAGTTGTGAGGGAGCTAACTTGCCGACCTATTTTTGAGGCGTTACGTTAAACTATTTGGTTTTGGTACTTAAAAATGAATAAAAATGGATTAATTTTTTTTACATGTATTTAAAGACTTTATTTATCAAGCCCAACAACTTTTATATTCATTTCTTTTATAAAATGCTCAAAAAAAATCACGAAAATAGCCTTTTTTTCGTGGCTCCAAAGTGGACTGGCCCCTTAAATGACCCAGTACCTTTTGCCTCAATTTTCGGCCGCAGGGTGCATATAGGAAAGAGGGTCTTCTGTGCGAAACAGACGGCAATATCGTGTGCGAAAGTTTACATGTTCTTGATTGTTTTTCGTTAGAAATATCCAGTACACGAAAACAAAATTACAAAAGCATGTATTTGCACGCAAAAATAAACAAATGAATATATACATGCCCGAAAATATAACCAAACCTTCATTAACTGTATGCAGAACTCAAGTGATCATGATAAAAGTAATTCATATTTGATTGCTCTTATTACGGTAGTATAATTAACAGCGTTGGCAACCTGAAGCGAGGCACCTATTGTACCAGGAGCGTAGAATTATCGTCAGTGGGCCAAAATTATTGTACTTATCAGAATATTGTTCTTAACAAATAAATAAATCATATTACACGTGATATTGATATGTATGCAAACACTTAACAGTTTATCTCATGTAAACTACCGTTTTTAAATTAATAGAACACTCTGAAACCAAATGTTTTACGTTTGGCACAGACCTGAACCGATTACTCCTCCACTTCAAGTTCAATAAAAGCGCCAACATTTGAAATTCGCTCAGGCATAACTTCACTATTTCCAAGTTTTGTACGAAGCGCGCCAACATTTCCTATTTTAAAGAAGAAAAGAATATGAACGGGGAGTGACAAATAAAACGAAGGATTTTTAAAATATTTCAATATATCCTATATTCGCGAAAACAGAAAATATAAGTATTAATGTAATCAACAATGATCGTACAATCTGCGTACGATAATAATGTGCTATCGTACATCGTACGTAGACATGAAATTATCGCATATGTGCGATAATTATCGTACGGTTCCTAACGCTGATAGTTTAGCTGAATGGTTCCGCTTGCACTCTGAAACGGAAAATTGTAGATTGAATCACAAGATGCTTTTTTTCTTTCTCGTTATCAATATAGCATTTTAAATACAAACTTCGGTATGGCCAATTTATAATTGAACACTTCTTCCAATTTTTTATTCGATTATTTTGATGTATTTTTATAAGTGAACTTATATAATTGACAAAAGTTAACATTTTATTTATATTGATTTGATTCTTATTGATTGAGTGAAATTGAGGCTTTCATAATAATGATAACAACGGCACTTCGTTGAGTACAACTAATGTACGTCATGTTATGATCGGTTTAGGTTAGTCTCGTCATGTCCCCCCGATCACAACGACCCACGGTGGCGGCGATAAGAAAGACTTGATATTCATACTAAATAGATGTGTAATTTTATGGGTGAATCACTTTTTCATACGAAAAGAAAAAACAACATTAATTCGCACATGATTTTATACCCGTTACTGTGGCCTAAGGCCTTGAGGTAGTTCTGTAGTTTTTGTAAAATATTAGAAATTGGCTGAAATCTCAGTTTTGTATAGATATGACCTTCGTGGACTGATGCCCAAAAATTCAATTCGATTCACCGTTTAGTTCATGAGATCATTGTGATTGAATATGGGTATTTTTGGACGCGATTCCTATACCTATCGGGTAAACCAATAGGAGTTTGCTCGCATTTCTCGACATAGGTTCTAAACGGATCTTAGGGTTTTAAAATAAAAACACGTGTACGCAGTACTATTGTGGGATTGATTTAAAAAAAAAACTACAAACTGACGGTTTAGTCGGAGAGAGGTTAGTTTTAGATAGAGATTTAGTTTAGGAGATATCGACTTATGAAAAGTGGTAATTTTATTCCAAACCGAACTCGGGCCCAACCATCTGTAACGGAATGGCAACAGTGTACGCTGCAGCCAGCTGATCGGCGTGTGGTCTGGAAACTCGAATCGTGTTTTTTTCCCCGAGTTCTAGTAATTCTGAGACGGATCTGAAATAAATTTATTCTGCAAACAAATTTAATTTGTTCAATTTATGCATGTATTTATTCGTGATATATATGTTTATATATAAGTGTGTGTGTGTATGTAAATATAACTTGAGTTATTGCAAAGCACTCGTCGCAGGAAATATGTAAAATAGAATTCAATCCCATTCGGGTTTCCTTCACTGTTTTCCTCAAAAAATGTCTTTGTTACAGCTAATACAATTTAAACTGTCGAAAAGATGTTGTACATCCACGATCCGACATCCTTCGACATGCGAATTTTCGTTGCTGATCGTTGAGGTTATGGTTATTCTCATCGCGTTTAACCGCATTTGCTTGACACATGGCTGCCACAGCTTTCAGTCTTTTAGCAAGCGCCTTTTTTCTTGTAAACTTTCCTTTGTATCGCATTTGGGTTGACATTTTCAGGCTTTTTTTATTTATATAAAATATTTCGCGAAAGACGGATCGTAGGACGCTCAACGCTATGACTGCAGGAAAATCGCGCTGTCGCCACGACTACAGCGCCGCTCTCTGTACGAGTATGAGACCTTTCTATGCATGAGGTGCGAATGTGTGGGACATATAGAGAATACAAGCTCTGCCAAAAATTTACAACCAACAGCATCGTACAGGCATTGGATGTTACTATTCGCTTCGACTAAAACTTTTGGCTCATACGTGTACCTACAGAACTACCTTAAATAACAACTTCACTGTTTCTCAATATTTCTCAATGCCAAAAAAGCTCAACCTTGGCTGTAGTACTGTGTACGAGTTGTAAGTAAAATCCTGACCCCCTCAGCCCTAAACTCTCATCAGCGAAAAACATTGAAAATCGACTTGTTTTTTGGGCCCCAAGCAGCTCACTCCACAAACGTCTACTTTTACTTAAGGGGACATATACACCTAGATGGTCGAAAAAATCGATTTAGAAGCTATGAACATTCCGTCGACCGTAAAAGACCTACACTATGGGCCTGGTATCGATGATTCGATGTAAGTTGACAAATTTCATGATTTATTCATTCCCAAATTTTCGAACGCGTTTTTCTCAAAACCACGTTTTTCAAATCAGTACCCAAAATTTCTCGAAAACCAATAAACCGATTGCCTTGAGGTTTTTTGTGTTTATTCTATAAACCATTATCTAGTACTTGTCATCGGATTTTTTTCCGTTATTTAATTTTTGTTTTATAGGCAAAATAATAACTAATTTTTGGCCCAAAAATCACTATTTATGTTCAAACGTCCGCCATTTTGTCATAAATCGATATTTTCAAAATCGGCTATGACAAGAACTAGATTATAGTATCTAATTTAATAATCTTCTTGGTTTTTTTTCAGATGATTTTTTAAGAAACGCCACTGCGTACCGTATACGCAGATTTTCTTACGACGCTCCAAGGATCATACAATATCCTTGTATATTTTTGATATTTTAAAATAAAGAAAATTAAACATATTTCTGAATGTATATACTTTTAGATCATTAAAACCCCAATCCGAAATGTCCTCCTCCCGGCTCCTAGGTGTATATCTCCTCCACAACCAATTCGTCCCCTCTGACATTCACTGACCAGTACGACTTAGGCACCGATAATTTTTCTTCCACGGGAGAAAAAAGATCGTGATTCGTGCGTTTCAGAGACGACGCGCCCAGGGGGATTTTTTTCCATTCTCCACCTACGGCTGTAGGATTTATTCGCCTCCATGCGTGGATACATGTCGAGGAGAGGGAAAGAGGAAAGGCCCGTGAGAGGGTTCAACGGCGGGCGAGTTTTCCCCGCCGATTCGATAGCAACGACGAGACGGGGGTTTTTGTCTCCCGGAACGATGGTAACCCTAGGGAGCGATGAAGCGGGCGAGGGGAAGAGGGAAGTAGTATCCTAGGAGAGTAAAGAGGACGGGATTCACCGACGGGGACTCTCATACGTGTATTCTCACGTGTACGTTCACGGTGACTTTGTCAAACTGTGCTGGTCTTGAACAGTCTCGATGCGGCCTCCGGAGTGTTGTGCAGCTCTCTATTCATTTCTCTCTCACTCCTCCCCCCCCCCTCTTTCTCTCGGCCTCATCGGGATATTTCAACCCTCGCGCAGGAACGCTAGGGTCCAAAGATCGTTCGGGCGATGACCTCAAAGTTCAGGATTCACGGCTGCTGCTACTGGGCGCGTTCTCTCCGGAGTTGGGGAAGGCTCGACGATTTTCGATGTTTTCACTCTCCGGCCTTTTCTCCACTTACCCCACCCGTGCAGCCGCCCTCCCATTGGCGCGTCCTCCGCAGTGTTCGCTACTGCAAATTTCACTGAATACGGCCAAACGAAGAATGATTCGCCGCCGCCAACCTCAACGCAATAACGAGGTCTGTACCCGGCCTTTTGGTCGTGGAAACGAGTGGCTTTTGGCAACACTCTGCGAGAAGATCCCTCAGAAACTCGAGTGCCGTGACGAGTGGAGATAAACGTAAAAGGGCATAAGGAGTAACATTGGGAATAAGATTTTGAAGTTTGAATCGTTTAAGGCGAGATATTTATTTACAACGATCAAAAAAATCGATTTCTTTTTTTTTCTTTGAGGTCTTAGGCCACAGTAACGGGTATAAAATAATTTGCGAATTTAACCATTTTTTCTTATGAAAAAGTTATTCACTCATCAAATTAATTACACATCTATTTAATATGAATATCAAGCTGTTAGACATTTTTTTTCGATCTACAAAATGGCCGATTATTAATATTTTCTTTTGTTGTTCTTTTTTAGGCGCTCCGCGGCCTGACATTTAGCATCCACAATTTTTTACCTAGAACAAAAAACAAAAATTCTCGTCAATCTACATTAGAATATCTAGAGAAGTACGTACGGGATTAAAAAAATATTGTTTTATTCAAAAGTTGTAGGTATTTGAACTTAAGAAATAAATTTTCAGTGAAAAATTTCGTTATAACCGCTCATAAGCTGCTCATATAATGATTTTTTTTCGATTAATCAGACATACCGTACATACTTCTCTGCGAAATGCAATTAGGAACATAACTTTTAAATTTGAAGTAAATCGAGTGAAAATTGTTGAAGTTATTTGTCACGTCAATTGGAAAAAAGCTGTTTCGAGAAGTTACGAGTAGTCGGCCATTTTGTATATCGAAAAAAAAAGATACATTTTCTATAACAGCTTGATATTCATACTAAATATATGTGTGATTAATTTTATAAGTGAATCACTTTTTCATACGAAAAAAAATGTTAAATTTGCACATAATTTTATGCCCGTTACTGCAGTCGAAGGCCTTAAACGATAGAACTATATATGTAGAATATTTTCCCAAAGTTTCAAAGCGAAATTCGAAAAACTTCACACTTCAAACGTTACAGCCCGTCAACGCTGTGCCTCGCCGCTCGGATTCGGAGCGGGCGTGAACTTCAAACGCCTTTTTCTCAAAACTGCTTTATCGAAATTGGGCGTGCAGGATAACTCGAAAACTATTAAGCCGATTGTGTTGAAACTTGGTAGAAATATTGATGATATCGGTACCTTCTATTTGACGAAAATTGTTTTTGAACAATTGGAAAAAAAAACTACTTTTCTAATCCACATTTTACAGCAATGTTGATTTTTTTGTTGTACATTTTCTCAAATTTTCTCAAATTTGCATTTTCTTTATTTTAATTACCGTCGCGTAGAAACTATGCAGGTTCTAACTGAAAAAATATTTGAACTTTTTTGCAAATCAACGTTTACGGGAAGCTGGACTGCACGCCGATTCGCAATTCCCGCGGCAACCTTGTTGTAACACTCTGCCACAGCACCGCCATTTTGATGACGATTTAAGGGGCCAGTCCACTTTGAAAATTTCAAAAAATCTAAAGCAAGCAAGATTTGCGGAAATCGATGATGATGAGCAATCAGAAGGGATTTTGTACGGTTCAGGAATTGCCGATTGAGTTTAGGTCAGAGTTTGTCATAGTATAAACTTCAAACGCGTGTTTTTCGAAACAACGTTTTCAAAATCTAGCTCCATTATATCTCTAAAACTAATGAACCGATTCTCTTGAAATTTGTACCACATATTGGAAACATGATTCGCAACAAGATGACCCTTGATGGTTTTAAAATTTTGATTTTTACTCGTTTTTTTGGGAAAAACTGCGAAAAACACGTTTTTTTCACTTTTTTCATTTTACATCTGTCATTTTTTTATTTTTTGATAAAACTTTATATCCGTGGGTTATTTTGTAGTTGGTGTCATAATGAATCTAATGGACTTTGATTTTTTTGTTTCAGACAAGCCGTTGCCGAGTTGTGATGGAGCTACCTAGCCCATCTATTTTTGAGGCGTTACGTTAAACTATAGTTTTTGTACTTAAAAATGAATAAAAATGACTTAAATTTTTTTTAAACGTATTTCACGACTTTATTTATCCAGCCCAACAACTTTTATATTCATATCTTTTAGAAAAACCTCAAAAAAAATCGCCAAAATAGCCTTCTTTCGTAGCTCCAAAGTGGCCTCGCTGCTTAATGTAAAAAGATTGTTTCGTATACTTAAATATACTATTAAAGTATACCCAAAGTTTCATAATTGTAGAATACTTATTTCTTAATTTAAAAAATCCCTCAATATTGCTTATTGTTTTTCTGTCTAAATGTATATCCCGCCTTAAATTCAATGACCTTTTTATTTATTTTCCTTCTTTCTTTATTTTTATTGTTATCTAAAATCGTTCTCGATGGATTTACATTGCAGGTCTTTAATAAGAATCTCAAAAAAGTTTTCCATGACTATGTTCTGCCAAAGTAAATCGGCAATTGGAGAAAAAATATTTTCGTTGCATTCCAACGATGCAATCTTCACTATAATGGAATAAGAATAATTCGATGTGTAATTTTTTTGGAATTTTGAAGACGAGAAAATACGTCGGACCAATAGTTGCTGTTTGTCTTCTTTTCTTTTCCAGAGTCTGGCTATGTCCTACGCGGACAGTACTTCGATGACAAGGATCGACCAGTATACAGAGAGAAGCGAGTCTGGTGGATCAATAAGCAGACACTTCACTTTTTTACTCTTTCTCTCTCTTCCCTTCGTTCCCGCCGTCCTCTCTCTCTCTCTCTCTCTCTCTCTCTCACTCACTCCCTCTCTAACCCTCTATCTCCCTCACGGTCTGGCTATCTCGCAGGAAGTTGCCCTCAATCGTTACGCACGTATATAAGCATGTTAGAAGAGAAAAAAAGGAGGGAGGGAAACGACAATGTCTCCCACGTGCGCTAATTGGCTTGCGGGGTCGCACGATCTCCCAGAATTTATCCGGTACATGACATAACGAATTAACGTTTTGCGTTACAGTGATGACCTCATCTTCGTGAAATTGCCCGATGACTGCAACCGCGCCTGAATACGTCTACGTGGAATTCTTCGAATGATAATTAGCCTTTGAAGGAAAAGGGAAGGCCAGAGACCGTTCTTTTTTTTAGAGTAGAATCGAATTTATCTTTCGAGTAGAATCGAATTTATTTTTCGAGTAGAATCGAATGTATTTTTCGAGTAGAATCGAATTTATTCACCAGTGACAGATGAAAGCAATCTCGATGAAAATGATTTACAAGCCGAAGATCGAGATGAGACGAGGCCTAGATTCCTTTGCGTTTGCCTAGTTGGAATGCACTGAGCTTGTTTGGATTCCCATTATCGGAAGGCGATGAGTTCTGGATTCGCGTCGTTAAAATGCAACGAGTAAGTTCCGGTTTGGACTTCCAACGTTGGAATTCAATCAGAATAATTTTTTTTTTTTTGAACGCCTACATCTACCTAAAGGCTCGAAAAAAATGGCCAAATTCCGAAAAAAAAACTCTGGGAAACGGTTGGCAAAGAAGAAACACTTTTTTTAACACAAATTTACATACATTGAAAGCCTTTAAAATAAATCACCAACGAATACAGAAAAACAACAAAAACATGGCCGCCGGCAGATGATGAAATGTTTTTCGCGACGTTTGGCGGTGGACACTCTCCAGCCTAAACGGTCCATCCGAAATCTAAAAACCAAACGGATTATTCAAGTTAACAATCAATACGAGTCGTTGACGATCGTCGATTTTCAATATGATTTTTTTTAACAACGTGGCGACGAATTGAAACTCGAGCATGCAAAATCTATGAAAAAAGTGGTCATTTTTAGGTAACTATTGAAAAATGAAGATCCATTTTTAAAAAGTGTTATCGTCAACGACCTTTAAATGTTTCTCATCGTATCTCCTGTAAAGTTGGAAACAATTCATCGAGTGGTTCTCGAGATATCACGTCCACCGACTTTGGAAACTGTCAGAAATTAGAAGCCGACTGTTAGAAGCTGTAGCTCGTTGAATTTTAGGAATATTTCAGAGAGGGAATATAGCTAAAAGGCGATACTATCGAATAAAAATGATTTTGGAAAATCAATTTTTTTTACCCACCTAGTTCGATTCAGCTCGTTAAGGAGGTTGGAGCATTAGCCATAATCCAAGGTTAAATTTAATTTTAAAAAATAAATGTTATTGTTTAGACTATACTGAGTCTTCACGAATTTTTAAAAAAAATTTCACCACCAAACACCACAGATAAAAAATAGTTTATTGTATGTAATTAAACGTGCGGTTAGATGAGCAAGACTTTCACACTAAAGGTCATGTAATTTTTTTTTTGTTTCTTAGCACCAAGAAAAACCATTTCTAACAACGGAAAAAATCCTCATCTTGCCCATCGTAAACCATGGGCCAATAATCTCGTGATGTAAATATGAATGGGCATAATTATAAATTACTCAAAATTTCATTGTGCATTGTATAAAACATACGTTGTCATAGTTTTTTCATGATAATCATCGATAATGTTATACTTTTTCAAGTTGGTAGTAACATAAAAGTTTGTTCTACTTTACGTAATAAATGTATTAAAATGCATTATTTTGCCCTTTAATTATATATTTAAAAAAAATAGCATATACAGAATAAATCTATACCTCGTATGCATTTTTTTGCGGTTCGTTGAAAAAAAAATGAATAAATCGTCATTTGACTCAACTGAATCGCTCCAACCTCCTTAACTACCCAAATGGTTTTTTAACAAATAACGGATGGGAAACACTCAGACGTTTTTTTACCGTCCTCAATTAAGGCCCACAAGCTGAATTTGCACAAATAAACAAGATTTTTGGTAATAATAAAAATGAAGAGGCAAATGGAATCAGATGTTTCTTTAAGGGAGGACACCAATGTTACCATTTTCGACCGTTTTCTTTGAATTTTTTTTTTTCAAGAAAGAAATCGCATTCATGGTGAAAAGAACTTTTAGGCTTTATTAAGTATATATTGAAGAATGTGAAAAAAATGTATTTGTCAGAAAAATACGAAATGGCGGCGCACGAGTCGCTATAGCACTACTGGTTTTCAATCAACCCTCTCCGCGGCACGCAGTAGAACTGTCGTAGATTTAATCCTAAAACTCACAGTGAAATATCTTCGCTAATTATATTAGTTTTCGCAGTCACGTATAGGGGGAAATTAAAAAATAATGAAAAAAGAAAAACAGAGACGCGTTTGAAAAAAAACTTCGTTTTTTCGACCATCATTTTCATATAAAAAGTGATATATTTTTAAAATTTTCGATTCATCAAAAATAAGCGCTCGTACTTGACTGTTAAAGCAATCTACGAAGCTACAGTTAAAAGTTAAAGTCGATTGGACGTTCGAGTTTTGCTGCGTGCCGTTTACAAAAACTTGGTTTTGAGAAAAACGTGTTTGAAGTTTTCGGTCTAGTCAACGGTTTGATAGACGCTAGAGTTGATGACATTTTTTTCCGTAATCTAATGCCACCTGTTGGTAGAAAATGAGACTATGTTTAGCCGATAACTTTTCCCCAAAGATAATAGGCTTGCAAGAGTCGAGAACTTTTCAGCGTTCGGAGACTCCCCTCAAAAATAGCTCAAAACGCACTTTAAAACTGTTTTTTTCAGCTATAAACGAATATGCATCATACTTTTAAAGGTTCAAAGGATTTTTCAAAAGTGTTTCCGAAAAAACGATTTTTCGACAATTTTACAGTGGTGTCCTCCTTTAAGGGAGTAGGCCACAGTAACGGATATGAAATCATGTGAGAATTTAACAATTTTTTTTCGTATGAAAAAGTAATTCACTCATAAAATTAATTACACATCTGTTAGAAAATATATATTTTTTTCCATGTACAAAATGACAACGATGAACAATTTTTGACCTAGAACAAAAAACAAAAATTCTCGTCAATCAATATTAGTATACCTAGAGAAGCACGTACGAAATTTAAAAAATATTGTTTTATTCAAAAGTTGTAGGTATTTGAATTGAGTTGTAGGTATTTAAATGATTTTTCAGTGAAAAAATTCGTATAAAACTGCTCATAAAATGAAAAGTTTTCGATCAATCAGAAATTCCGTACGTACTTCTCTGCGAAATGCAGTTAGGAACATAACTTTTAAATTTAAAGTAAATCGAGTGAAAATTGTTGAAATTATTTATCACGCCAATTGGAAAAAAAGTGTTTCGAGAAAAGCGCGTTTAAAGTTTTAGGTACATACTCTATGGCCGTGCCAGAGGTGGGCTTACGTTATACGCTCAAAGTCGGTGAAAAAAAAAGTTCTTGCTATAAATCGAATAGTAATTTATTCTTACGATGATAAAACACCGTTTTAGCGAGAAAAAATTCGATTTTTCGGAAATTCTACTGTGGCCTTACCCCTTAATCGAAATCAGATAAGTATGCTTTGAGAGAAGAGAAAGAGATACAGAGATCGTTTTTTGAGGGTTACTTGAATTTACCCATCAGCGACAGACGAATGCAGTCTCGAGATCTACTCTGATATGATTTTACGTCCATTCGGGAATTCTCTCGTTGCATGAGGTTCCGAGTCACGAGGCATGAAGCTTCCACTCGCAAAACGTCGATATTGCACTCGGGAATCGAAAATGTATTTCTCCTTTGCCCTTTGACTCTTCATTGGACACTCTATCCGAAGACCCTAAGATCCGATATTTTCGTCGTCACCGCTGGAACATTTTTTTTTCTTCTCAATATTAGCTGCCACTTTCTCGCGCTCAATTAAAAATATAAAGCCCGTTGATTATTTCTGGCGATGGTTCGATGGTCGCAATTTCCAGTAGAATCTCCCAAATTTGTTTCAGAAATAAAAATATTGCATTGCCATTGTGGGCTCCGGGAGACCCGACACACACTGGTGTAGCTAGAAATAAATCAATTTAATATTCGATTAATGTAATTTGTTTTAACCAAGTAAGCATAAAGCTTGCTCGCTTGGGTAAATTGGGTAAAAATACTTGTAGTTACCTCGGTAGTTGACGATCGCCTTTTATTTTTGCTCGAACTTTTTTGAAATGTTTAATTTCAAAATATCCAGTACACGCATATTCGTATTCGGTAAGTAATAAAAAAAAAACATTCTCACCATTCAATAAAACTTGAACTATTTTCTTCGTCGTAATTTCGTATCTTGTATAAAAAGTAGCTATTTCATTACATAAATGAAGGGATCACCACAGTGTAACGAGTCGAATAATAGCCGATTTTCACGATTTTTTTTCGACGGTTAGAATACGCTAATCAGTCTGATTTTTTATGTCAAACCAAAGCACTCATGAAGAACAGAAAATAAATTGTTTCAACGTTTATTTTTTTGCATTTTTTTAACGGTTGAAAATGTGTTCGAAAAAAAGGAGTCCTCACGGTGTACGCGATTGTGGCCGTAAATATTATCTGAAAAAAAATTGTAAAAAGATTATTAATCAGTATGAAAGCCGCTATCTTGCTATGAAGGTTTTAAAAATCAAAATTGACAAAATAGCGGCGGTTTGAAAATGAGTATCGAATTTAGCCGATTTTTTCGACAGTTTTTCGTTAAAAAAAAATACGAAGATTAAAAAACCAAAAGCTTCCGTAGCAAGATAAATAATGGCGTGAAGGATGTGTCAAAATTTGAGACGGATAGCTTGAAAAATCTTCCTTTGAGAGTTTACACCATTTTAAAGAACGACATTTCGAGAAAAACGCCTTTAAAGTTTCGAGTGCAGAATTTTCATATAAATTGTCTACTTACGATCAATCGGCGAAGCCAGGTATATGTTTATAACCGTCTATACTATCGGATAATGCAAAAAAAATCGTTTTTTTTTTCAAAATTTTACACTGTGATGACCCCTTCAATAGATATTTAAATTTTATAATAAAGTTACCTGTGGGCAAAAGAAATACATTAGATTTGCCGGCCGATACACAACAGAAAACTACTTGAAGATTAACATTTGCTACCAAGTAATAGATGATATCATTGTAAATATAAAACGCCCATTTGAGAATCTACCGTCAGCTCATGCAGTTGACGCATTTTTAAATTCAACATGAAGAACGAACATTTCATCAATAATTTTTTTTAAATCTTAATAATTGCTAAATCAGCCTTAGAAGCTGAAGCAATGGTAATGAAAAACAGACTTTGATTTAAAAATAATGAAATAAATTCTGGATATTTAAGAAAGCATATGAAAAAGTTCTGCCCTAACTTGTATGAACTTTTTGAAGCAGTGAGCGCCGCTGGTTCTGAGAGGAGTTTTTTTGCCATGAGGCGAATAAAAACGTGGCTCAGAAGCACAACGCGTCAGAAACGATTCTTTCACATGTCACTGCCGAACATAGATAATGACATTGCTTAAAAAAAACTCAATAAAAAAATGTTGAGCCCAATTGCAGAAAAAAATAGAAATGGGAAGACTCATTTGATTGAGTACCTACTGAAAGTAAAGTGTAAAAATTGGTAACTGGATTAAGGGGCTATACTAGTGTGACACTTTCCAATTGCAGAGAAAAATAGAAATAGGAAGACTCATTTGATTGAGTACCTACTGAAAGTAAAGTGTAAAAATTGGTAACTGGATTAAGGGGCTATACTAGTGTGACACTTTCAAAAAATCGTTTTTTTCTTTTTTGCCTTTTTCGACAGTTTGTACTTTCAAGAATATCCTGTCAAAATGTCAAGGCCGTATCTCTAATACTCCCCGAATGGCAGCATTCTAAAGAGCAACAGCTCGTAGGTATAAAATACCTACGAGCAATCTTTAAACGCGTTTTTCTCGGAATGGGATTTTTCAAATTTGCTGACATTGTAACTCCAAGAGCAATTATCCGATTGACTTGAAATTTGAACTGAGTACTTTTGAATATATTTACTCTACAATGACGTAGGATATTTTTGATTGGATGAAAATTGACGATTTTATAGGCAAGAAAACAGACTTTTTTGTCATAACTACGCCACTTTGTTAGATTTTGATATTTTTCGAAAATCCTATGTCATTGTACAGGAAATACCTTTCAGTTTAACGACATTTTTTCCTTTTTCGGTTTCAGCTACTCAATCGGCCGGAATCGTGTCAGCAGTGGAGGAACTTTTTTTTGGCGCCTCCGAAGGCATAAGTCGCTTGGATCTCAATATTTTTCTATGAAAAAATTATGTAATATAGGTCAAATATAGCCAAATATATTCTTAATTTTCCGAAACAACAGTTTTTTTCAAAATGCTGCCGAACAGAGAAAATATTTATTTCAGGATTTCATACCGACAATGGTTTCGTGATTTCGTTGTTTTTTATTTACTGGTTTATTTATCCCTCCTCGAGACTCCGATTTCAGATGATGGAATTTACTCGGGCGTCCAAATTGTAATGCGCAACCTGTATCGATTGACCCTGTCTCATACAGTCGCGAAATAATTCGATTGGGAGTTCGCATACAAGACGCGTGACGCCCACGAAATAGCGGGGGCAAGGTCTTTCTCGCGGCACCACGTGCGTGTACATAAAGGGTGTCTCAAAATGACCCAACATTTTTTATCGCGGGCCATTTTTTTGTGACGAACGTAGAGCACTAATCTTTGACAACTGGAATCAGGAAGTATTGAGGTTTAGTCATCGCGAATGACACGCTCGTCTAACTCGTAGAAATTGTAAAAGTTCACTACAAAAATGGTGAAAATTTGGAAGAGTCGGTTCGAAAAGTCCGCCCGTCGTGTTATCTCGCGCCCCGGCGATGTGAATTGGCCACCAAGATCGTGCAATTTGACGCCATTGGACTTCTTTCTTTGGGGCTTTCTGAAAGGAAAAGTGTATGCCAATGATCCACAGACCATTCCGAAGCTCAAGGAAGCAGTTGAACGCACCATTGATGAAATTAGTCCGCAATTATGTCAAAATGTTATTGAAAATTGCGTCAAAGAGTGAACGTTTGCAAACAAGAACAAGGCGATCATTTGTAGGATATTGTATTGCACACATAACCTCCATGTTTGTACCTTATATTGGGAATACAAATAAGTCTCCGCCGTTTGACAAAAGATGGCCCCACCAGGAGGTTATGTCGTCCGAGTGGAAAACGTAACTCATCACCGCCTAGCCATTAGCTAGTAAAGTAATTTTTCGAATCGCCATTAGCTAGCCGTCTTAGCGATTGACTATCCAGCCTTGTAACGCTTTGGCCCTCTAGTGACTGAATACAAAAAATCAGATGGTGACTAGATAGCAAGAAATATCCCACGGCTGTATTATATTTCTGACCTAGCTAGGAACGAGTTTATTCAGCTAGCGACTGGGAACAAAAAATTAGGTGGCGATTAGATAAAAAATATTCGCGGCGATATATTTATTATTTTCGTGATTTTTTTGCCCATTATTTACATCATTGGACCCTTTTACGATAATATTCTTCGTTGTTCATTAATTAGGGTTATGATATTTGCGCTATAAATATATTAATGGTTCAATTTTAAATTATCACAGACAGACGCTTGTGCCGCAACGTGGTTTCGATCCCGGGACCTCCGGGTGATGAGTTGTGACGTTGTCCACTGAGCCAATTCGACTTGTTTAATTTCTGAATTTTCTTATCGTTTACATATGTTACACTACACAATGTCAGATTATTGAAAAATAGGTGGATTAACAAATGTAAATAACATTATCGGATCAATGACTCAATTGCGTTCGCATTGAGAGCGATAATCGCATAGAATAACATAACCTTAAATTGTATTTGTCCGATCATTTATTCCGGCGAGTGCGGCCGCAGTTGGGAAGTGTTGGCTAGGTCATCGGGATATACCGACTTGAGGATTTTATTCATTCGCAACGCCATCTTTAACTCAAGTAGCTTAGCCAGCCATGAGCCAATCGCTCGATAGAACTACACGTCACATAACCAAACTTTATCATTCGTAACCACGGTCGTATATACAGGTCTGGGCACTCCCGTATACTCCGTATACCCCAAAGCGTGCCTCTATCTGGCGCCTCTCTTTGCGGAACTGGCCGCAAAAGCGTGGAGCGCTGCTATCTCGGAGGCATGTGCGACAGAGCGCGATGTATGCGCTTATGTGAATTGTCTTTCCCTTCACGTGGCTGTGATGAGAAATTAATACATCCTAAATAATTAGTCGAACACAAAAACTAAAAGCATAAACCGAAAATATGAGCGATGAGCCATTATTTAATGATACTCATCGTCTTTGACATGGATATGCCGATTTAAGTATCGCTCAAACCAATTACATTTTTTTTCGTTTACGGAAAAGAAGAACATTCGAAATTTACGTGTGGCACGCATTCTTTTCATTAGTAGTAGTAGTAGAAAAGTAGTAGAAAATATTAGTAGTCGTCATTGGGAATTTTAAATAATGAGACGTGCTCCGGCTTATTTATGTATCCACTTCTGCATCCTGGAATCATGCACCGCTTCGGCATCGCAAGATATAAACACTTCATCTTTTGTTATTCCGTATTGAATAAAAACCGTGGCTACGATACACTCGAAATCACCCCGCCAAAACGTGGTTAGGCCACACGTACATACAACCGTCACCACACAACGTGCATGCCATGCCCCGTAAACGCGGTATAAACAAAAGTGCCTCCCCTTCACTAGCGCCGCGGTGGAATGCGCAAATAGAGGCGTCACTTAGAGTCACGCATTTTTGAACGGAGTGCCCAGACCTGTATATACGACCGTGTTCGTAACCACGGTTTTATAAACAGGTCTGGGCCACGGTCTTACATACAGGTCTGGAAACTCCGTTAGTTCACATGGTTCCTTTGCTGAAGTTCGCCGCGAGAGGCGCTGCAATCGAGGAGTCAGTGTGCGAGAGAGACAGCAATACACACTCTCACGCACCAAGGCTTGCAATCAGTATTTATCGGAGTTACTGCTTGCAAATATTTCTAGGTATACGTGTTCATCATGTGTTTTTCCGAACAATAAATATGGAGATAGCATTTTATTTTACAGCACAAATATAATTCCGCGTTTATCAAACATATAATAACAACTATTTGTTCCTTAGAATTCAATAATGGCGTCTTATAATGGCAATAAGAAAGATTTTTAGTCATTATCGTTCAGCGGGGTGGGGGGGGGGGGGGGCGTTGGCGGAATGTACAAAATAACGAAAAAACCAAAACGTTATTTCCTTTTTGTTGATCGTTCGTTTATTGATTTGTCAATTTAGACATCTTTTTTTTACGACATTTTTTTTAAATTTCATATTTTCTTGAAAGGCCTCATGTGCAACCTTATGTAATAAATTATCGCGTATGATAAAATATCCGAACCATGTTTTTCACATGGAAAGGAAAACTTATATCCCGTTAATACATCTTCGAGTGTTAAATCAAACACGTGAACCTTTGTGACTTGATTAATTTATTGCCAAAAACAGAACATAAACACTGCGAAGTGGAAAAAATTGCATTTAAATCTAAGATTCTATTTAAATTTAACTTTCGTCCCAGTAAAAAGGAACGCGTCAAACGTGATAGACATAAAACCGATAATGTTAGATAAATATATATTATTTATTAAAATTTATGAATATTATGAATTAAAAACAATTCTTTGTACTGGAATGATGGTTTCGACGATTCTACCATCGTGCTATGAGAGTTCTTAGTTTATTCTACGGCTACCTACGTTGAGTTAATAAGAAGCCTGCTTCATAAAAAACTAGTTAAAATAAAAAACCTGTCACGTAATAAACTATATAGTCTATAGCCAGAGGAAGGGCATAATCGTGATCGACAGGGTACTCGATGACATAGTCAGCCTCCCATCCTTCTGGATCTGAAACGGCGTCTAATTTTCGTCGAAATTCGTCACGATATTTGACCATTTTGGGTTCCAATTTTTCGCCACTCAAAGCTTTCAGATCGCTTAGTGATATCAAAATCTGTGGCTCAGGTCGTTCTGTAATGGTACAGTTACCATATTTTTGAGGCTTAATCACGCTATATACTGACAGCAGTTTATATAGATGCAAAACATTGATAGTTTCACTTTTAGGCTTCTGTAAGCCTTATTGCACTCCGGTACTACGCAGGACTTCGGCTTTACTTTGCGGTTACTCGACGACCATATACAGGTAATGTGTTCGCTGTCAAAACTGACTCCTCGATACTAGCGACACCACGATTTCTGTTTCAATAGTGGAACCACCCCCACCACCCGAATTTCATCGAGTTTCCAGACCTGTAAAGTGAGGCCATTTAATTCCGAAACGGGCCACACTACTTGGAGCGCTAGTATCGCAGCGGCCGATTGTAGGACAGAGTGCGATATACTAGCGCATGCGTACTGTCTTCATGTTTGTAATAAGAATACATCCTCTACATAATTACATATAGCATTTATCATAGAAACTTACTTGTGCGATAATTTGTCCATCTCCATCTTTATGGATGAAGTGGCGCACAATGTCGGATTGGTTAAAATGCTTCTCGCATATTTTGTGCGTTGTTTTTAATTCATTTATGAGTGGCGATACTGCCTTCACCCATTGTTCATGCAATATAGGATCTTTCAGGCATTGCAAAATTTTGACTTCAATTGTCTATTCAATTGAATTATCGGTTCACTTCAATAAAAGACAATTCAAATAAAATAAACATTTCCACTTCTGTTGGCCGTCGGTGTACGATGTGGTAAGGTGGCGATGAGGTTATACACAATATTCTAGCATTACAAACTAGCACAACAACACTAGTATATATAAGCAAATCGGCCGTTCCGACGCTAGCGACGTGGCGGAATTTCGAACTCAATTGGCCTCACTTAATGTCACACGATTTTAGCCTCTGTGCTCAGACCTGTTTATAACACCGTGTTCGTAACCAAGCTCGGCTGGGCAGTGACTAGCCAAGGGGTGCACAGCCGCATAGCTGGCTAGGTCATGGCGAGATATCTACTTGCAAGTAGGTATCTCGCCATGAGAATGCTTGCATTCGCAACGCCATCTGTAACTCGAGTTGCTTAGCCAGCCATGAGCCAATCGCTCGATAGAACTACACGTAGTCACATAACCACACTTTATCATTCGTGACCAAGCTCGGCTGAGCCAAGGGGCGCATAGCCCCAGTTACACGGTCGTACATACAGGTCTTGAAACGGAGCCGGTGGGGATGGTTCATTTCACGGGCGCTAAATTATCTCACCTTGTGACCACCAGGATAGCGCTGTGATCTAGGCATGGAAAATCAGCGCATGCGCGGTGCAACTCAACAGGTCAAGCGGTGCAAAAATCGTGGCTTGTGCGTCATACGTAACGCATTTCCATCCCCACCTTTGTCCATCCCTAGATCACAGCGCCGTGCCCCGGTACTAAAAACGAGGAAAACAAGCGAGCCAAACCACGCTGTAGGAAATACGCGACGTTTCAAGACCTGTATGTACGACCGTGCCCAGTTATCTAGTGTTGGCTACGTCATGGCATCATGCCTACTTGAGAATTTTTTTCTTTTGCAAAGCCATCTAAGACTCATGTTAGCTAGTTAGCCATGAGCCATTCGCTCGATGGAACTATACGTAGTTACATAACCTCACTTTGTAATTTGTGACCAAGGTCAGCGGGGCAGTGACTAGACAAGGGCTGGATAACAAAACATTCACAATATTACTAGCTCATAGCGAGCCAACCATTGGTCAGTTCGTATAAGCTCAATTGGGCGAGCCAGTTACTAGGCCGTAACTCAGACAGGCTAAAACAATTTCTACTCAGGTGGTTGAAATTGCCAGATGCACTGAAAAAAAAAATCGTTTATCCATCCAAAATTCAGTCGGTTTAACAAAATGTATCTTGCAATATGTTCAACTTGATTTTTGATTAGCATAAAAAACAGTATAGTTGATGGTAAAATAGTATGGTGGTGTGTACTGTAGCATATTGAGCATATCTGAGCAACTGTTAAAACAACAAAATTTCGAGACAACAAAATACATTTTGCACATTCAACGATTCTTTTTTCTCAGTGTGTAAAACGTCATATCACAAGGTTGGACACCTGGCATGACCATAACCTTGAAATATTAGCGATTTTGTATAAGCATCACATAATTTTTTCGTGCTAAAATGTTGAGTTTTGAGCCGATTGTGGCTAACTCTCTAATCACCTTAAAACGTTACATGTAAATAAACAGAAAAAAAATGAGGCGTTGTTTTTTATTTACTCAAATTATGTATAAACATCACAAGAATGATACACAAAAGGAATTATGCGCGAAAAATTTAAAAATTAATCTTTAAAGCTTAGTTTTCGAACCGCCTCGGAGTGTTCTGAAACGTGCGAAACAGCCAAGACGGCAAAAGTAGCGATTTAGAGTCGTTTAGTCCAATCGTTGTACGAAAAATCTACCACGACATAGCAAGTGAAGATCTACTGTCAAAATTCCTCAGTGGGTAAGTACATGCAGAATTCAAATGCGAGCTTCAATTCTGACCGGTGGACGATCGCTTCTAAATCAGTTTTGAAACTTTATACGCGTTTTTCTCGAAACCTCGTTTTTGAAATCTGGAGGCTGCATCATTCGGGCAGTTTTCATCCGATTTACTTGAAATTTTAAATGTAGCTTCTTAGATGGATTCTCTGAAGAAGTACACACGATTTTTGCGATTCATAAACAATTTTCGTTTTTATAAACAAATGAAAGCTGACTTTTTAGCGAATTTTCTTTTCCAATTCAAATTGATACCATTTTGCGAGAAAACCATATTTAAAAAAACAATAGTGTGTATTTCTCCAGCGAAACTAATATGAGACATTTTTTTCTTCTGGGGGCTGATCCACAAACGTTCTGCATCCTCCCGCGAAGGGCCTAAAAATGCTCATGGTGTAGCTACGATTTGTTGATAAAAAAAAAAAGTATACGTCAACACATGCAGAATAAACCCTCCAAATCTCATTTTTATTACTTTTTTAGTATTCTCAAAAAAAAATCCCCAAAAGAGTCTCTTTTTTCGGCAAGCCAAATATATTATATGTTACGCCGTAAATATGATTAAGGCTCCGGCTACTCCTATTCTACGTGTACCAAATTGAATCGATAACTCATTCGGCAAGTTGTGACGCGCGAGAGCATCGTCCCAGGGCTCGTGCAAAAAAAAACGATCGATGCGCTTCTCTATTATTATAACAGGATCCACGAAAGCAAAGAGCAGGCAAAATATAACTCGGTTAAAAGAGAAACGCTTTCTAAAAATGTCATATATAGAGTGTCTCTAAATGACCTGACATTTGAATTTATTAATAAAACGCACTATTTATTTGAAAGGTGCGAATATTTTTATTTTAATATAAAGTACAAACGTGGAGGTTATTTGTGGAACACAATATCGGATAAATGGCCGCCTCGTCCCTGTTTGCGAACGTTCACTCTTTGGACGAAAGTTTCAATAATATTTTGGCATAATTGCGAACTAATTTCATTAATGGTGCGTCCAATTGCTTCCTTAAGGGGCCAGTCCACTTTGAAAATTTCAAAAAATCCAGAGCAAGCAAGACTTGAAGAAATCGACTATGATGAGCAATCAGAAGGGATTTTGTCCGGTGCAGGAATTGCCGATTGAGTTTAGGTAAGATTTTTTCATAGTATAAACTTCAACCGCGTTTTTCTCGAAACAACGTTTTCAAATTCTAGCTCCATCGTACCTCTGAAACTAATAAACCGATTCTCTTGAAATTTCAACTACATATTGTAAACATGATTCGCAACAAGATGACCCTCGATGGTTTTAAAAATTTGTTTTCTACTCTTTTTTTTTGCGAAAAACTGCAAAACACTCGTTTTTTGTACTTTTTTCGTTTTTTATCTGCCATTTTTTTATTTTTTAATAAAACTTTATATCCTAGGATCATTTTGTAGCTGGTGTCATACTGAATCTATTGGCCTTTGATTTTTTTGTTTCAGACAAGCCGTTGCCGAATTGTGATGGAGCTACCTAGCCCACCTATTTTTGAGGCGTTACGTTGAACTATAGTTTTTGTACTTAAAAATGAATAAAAATGAATTATTATTTTTTTTTAATGTATTTCAAGACTTCATTTATCAAGCCCAAGAACTTTTATATTCATATCTTTTATAAAATCCTCAAAAAAAATCGCGAAAATAGCCTTTTTTCGTGGCTCCAAAGTGAACTGGCCCCTTCAGCTCCGGAATGGTCTGTGGATCATTGGCATACCATTGGGATAACATTGGCAAATAAGATAAGACGACCATGAAACTTCATCTGCAATAACTGCGTAGTTTCGTCGCAGTGTGGCAGGTTGCGCCATCTTGTGTATCATGAATAACCTCCATGTTTGTACCTCATATCAAAATTCAAATATTCGTACTTTTCAAATAAATAATACGTTTTATTCATCTACACTGGTGGATGGGCGTTCGGGGTTCGGCTCTAGCGGTACTTCTAGTTGAGCAGCATTGTGTGTGGCCACTACTCGGAGCGGTGACCGCTTAGCCGTGCACTGGCTGGCGCATCAACTAGTGAGCGGAAGGCCCATGCTTTGATACATTGGTATAGAATAGATACTTGAGTCTTGGTATAAATACTTGGTACAGATACTAAAGTATGTGCACCAGAGAATTAGGAGAATATACGAGTAGAGAGCCGTCTATACCGGTACGGGTTTTCTACAGTTTCCCCGTACCCTGGGCCCATGCGGTATAGTGTAACTTAAGGCCTCAGGCCACAGTAATTGGTACAAAATCACGTGTGAATTTAACAATTTTTTTCGTATGAAAAAGTTATTTACTCATAAAATTAATTACGCATCTATTTAGTATGGATATCAAGCGGTTAGAATGTTTTTTTCGGTGTACAAAATGGCCGACTACTCGAAACATCTCGAAACAGCTTTTTACCAATTGGCTTGACAAATAACTTCAACAATGTTCACTCGATTTACTTCGAATTAAAAAGTTATGTTCCTAATTGTATTTCGCAGAGAAGGTTAAATATTTGGAAGTGTCACTCCCGCTAAAAAGAGGCTGTACATTTTTTTATCAATTCTTTATATATTCTTAATAATATATATATTCTTTATATATTCTAATATCTTTTATATTCTTTCGATTATAAAACCGTATATTAGGTTATATTTTAATGGCGCATAATGTTTTTGGGTTTGTTTGTTTGGGTCGATCCAGATTCGGGAGCATATACACAAAATTTTCCAAAAATATGGCGCAATACTCGTGGTAATATCGCAAAATTCGAACGACGTGACCTTTAAAAAATCTTTAAAAAAATATTCAGTGGCATTGTTTTTGTTGATGCGCTGTCATAATAATATCAAATGTGATATTTTCAACTGTAAGAAAACACACACAAAAAATCAGCTCGATTCTGACAGGAGTGACACTTCCGAATATTTACCAAATTTTTCACTGAAAATTCATTTCTTAAGTTCAAATACCTACAACTTTTGAATAAAACAATAGTTTTTAAATTTCGTACGTACTTCTCTAGGTATTCCAATGTAGATTGACGAGAATTTTTGTTTTTAGTTCTAGGTCTAAAATTGTGGATGCTAAATATCACTCCGCGGAGCGCCTAAAAAAAGATTAAAAAAATATTAGTAGTCGGTCATTTCGTACATCGCAAACAAATATTTTTTTTCTAACAGCTTGATATTCATACTAAATAGATGCGTAATTCATTTTAGAAGCGAATCACTTTTTCATACAAAAAAATTGTTAAATTTGCACTGTTACTGTAAGGCCTAAGGCCTTAAGCCGGCTGTGGACGCGACGGAATTTAGGTTAGATTAGCAAAGTGCGGATAGGGAGTAATAGGAAAGGGTTCCATTGGAAAAGGTTATACGTAAAAACCCGAAAGGGAGGGTATACGTTGGAACTCAGGAATTAATTGTGACAATACGTTATTATTAATAAATTTAACTGTCAGGTCATTTTGAGACACCCTTTATGTAGAACATTTTTCCAATGTTTCAAAGCATAATCCGAAAACGCTTAAACGTTACAACCCATCACGCTGTGCCTCAGCGCTCGTTATTGTAATTAAATCAAAATTACTACTTCATTTGATAATTTAATTACTTTGCAACAGATTACTTGAGGGAGGACACCACTGTAACTGCACATTTTCGATCGTTTACTTTGAAATTTTTTAAAAAGAATTCTTCAAAATAACTTTTAGGCTTTATAAGGTATATATTGAAGTATGTAAAAAAATGTATATGGCAAGAGTATAAAAAATGGCCGCGCACGAGTCGCTATAGCACTACTGGTTTTTAGCCAACCCTCTCTGTGGCACGCAGTAGAACTGTCGTAAATTTAATCCTGGAACTGACAGTGAAATATTTTCATTAATTATATTAGTTTTAGCAGTCAAATACGGGGGAAAATTAAAAAATAATTACGAAAACAAAAATAGAGACGAGTTTGAACAAAAGTTCGTTTTTTCGATCATAATTTTCACATAAAATGAGATATATTTTTTACAATTTTCATTTAATCAAAAGAAAAAAAACGATCTCATCTGACTATTAAAGCAAGCTTAAAATATTGATTTTATTTGTAAATACGTGTCATTCTCTTAAATTTGCATTCTTTTTAATAAAGAATTTTTTTGCAAAACAAAGTCTACGGGAAGCTACACTGCGCGCCGATTCGCAACTCCCGTGGAAATCTTGCTGTAATACTCTGTCACGGCTCCACCATTTTGATGATAAATTAATTTAAAAAAATGTTTTGCATACCTAAATATACTTTGAAAGTATACCTACAGTTTTATAACAGTAGAATAAGTATTTCTTAGTTTAAAAAATCCCTCAAAATTGTTCAAGTTTTTCGCGTCTAAATGTATATCCCGCCTTAAGAGGATAAACATTTTCATTGTTAAAAACTGATGCCGATTTGGGCCAAAAAGTAGCGGTGCCACGACAAAAGCTCGGGGACTTTCGAGACCCGATGGGCCTGATGAATCACAAGGAGCTGGCGATAATATCCTAATGACGGCTGCCGCTCATCGAAGGCCGGACAATTGAGATGTTAAAAAAATGTTCGATTTTTTTTTAGTTAGAATTGATTTTTTGCGATAAAAAAACAGAATGTCAAAAGGGTTTTTTTTAAAAATAATTCTGAAAATAATTATTAATCGTTTTCTATCACGATAATTCAAACTGTCGATGTTGGCGCCAAAACGCCACGCTATGGGCGCTGGCGCTTGTGACGTCACCGTTCGAACGCGACCGAATAGGCTATGCATACGGCTTACACGCGAGTGTACAATTTGGTGTCATTTCACATCGGAAAACATCTTGAACATTTTCAAAAAGTCGAAAACTAGTTTAATTTTCGTGCAACGATGTGTGAAAGTGGATTTGTGAAAGCAAATTCGAGTAATTTGCCGACCGTGGATTTTTAGGTTAGGATAGGCTTGATAAATTGTGTCACTTATTGCCGCTACATATCATAAGCATATTGAGAAAGGCGTATTAAAAAAATATATATTTCACTACGGTTGATGTTTACACGTTTACACTTTCATCTAAGTGGTCTTCACAGCAAAAATAAGTGAACGATGATTTCGGGTTAACACGTCGTGCTGCATCGAACCACCGACTTCGACCTTTTACGTCTTGTAGCACATTCAGAAATACCTTATTCGGGGCACTTTTCGTCGTATTTATGTAAAGAGTAATAAAACAAGCCTTATACGATTTTGTTATTCTCATCGTTGACAGAAAACTCGTATTACACGAGTAGTTCGCATACCGGCGTTCGAACGGTGACGTCACAGAGCGCTCGGGTAAGTTCGGATGCTCTCGGCGCGTTTCGGCCAAGCCGGAACAGAACAATTTCAAAGTGCTATATCGTTGATAATTGTTGAAAAAAAAAAGGAAAATTACTTTGCTGTGGAAAACGCACATGATCTTTACAATGAAAAAAAAATCATTTAATGAGTCGATTTCAATGGAAACGGCTAGAAAACGAGTGCATCGAAAAATGACTGAGACTAGCGGTACCGGGCTGCTGTGTACGGACATCCGGTTTCGTGGGGCGTTTTGAAACGGGAAGAGAGAACATTTAGGAATGGAGACGATAGAAAATAACTGTATCGTCAAAAGTGAACAGCGTGCGTGCATACGTCGCGGTATGTCGCGAACGAACGAGAGAGAGAGAGAGAGTGATGTGCTCGTATCTATTTATAAAGAGGATCGCCGAGGCAATTGACCGAGCAGCCTTGACTTCCTGTTGACGCGACCGTCACTCCGGAATGCGTTACGCGCCTGCCTTTTCGTGTGTATCCCACAATTCATCGAGTAGCGGCAAAATTGATCAACTTTTTTCACTCCAAGTACTGCCGATAGCCATAATAATTTAGGCGTCGTTGGGAGTCGTCGTAGTACCACTATAGCGCAGGGGATAACCTCATCTAGTGGCAAACCTCCTCCCACCTCCAGAACAGTCCGGGAATCCAATTAAACCAGCCGGAAGAGCAATTTATATCGATCCGGCAGTGTCAATCGTCTCTCGTCAATTAAACGATTCCGCACGCGGCCTCGAGACTCCGAAACGGGACGTATGAAACACGCGAATAAAACGACCGTTCCTTCATCAACCTTTATCTCGGAAAGTTTCACGAGCATTTTTTTTCTTCATCCTCCCCTCATTTCTGCTTTTACTTCAATTCTTCAACTCATTAACGTGACGCGAACGGTATGGCCGTCCCTTGCGCTTCGCCATCAGCACCGATCTAACATAACCTCGAAGAATGCAATTTTCCGAGAAAATTTAACGCTCTATTAGGCGAAAAATATAAATCCGATTGTGTGAAATTATTGGGAAATTTGTCGTTTTTATGAATTTTCGTGAACATCTTTATCGTCGGATCAACCGCTTCGAAGATATTTCGAAGAAAATGGTTTTTTTACGATTGCCAAGATGGCGACCCAACGGGGGAACTTTATAGGTTTATAGGAAAGGTATGACTTCACTGCCGCGCCTCTAGTGTTCAAAATTGAAAGCTTTTGTACGTAGTGTAAAGTAATCGAACTGTTGAAAGTGTGTGTTATTTTCCAATAATGGACGAAATAAGTGATAATTTCGCTGTATATTCGAATTTTCCATCAAGTTAAAAGGTATTGTCGTACACCTATCAAAAAAAAAGTTTATAAGAAACTATTCAGAGTTATATATATATATATATATATATATATATATATATATATATATATATATATGTCATTTAGAAAAGTAATGAACGTATTTTAAAGTTGGAATGTGTTGAATTAATTTTCAGCATTTGGGTTATACATTTATATTTGCGGATGAGCAAGTCGAAAATTTCATATTGCATGAAAGAGTGCAAAAATAATGCAAAAAAATACTGGTGCTAGTTAAACAAAAATAAAATTTCTTTTCCGCCGGAGAACCCTCTTGCTCGTTGGAAGTAGAAGAAACGTCAACACTGTGTAGTTGAGATAATAAAAAATACGTAAGCAGACAAAGTGATTTTCAAAACAATGACATATCTTAACAATATCATCTTTTGGCCTATTTCATTTGAATTATTATCCTTTGACAAGGGGATTATCCATTTCAAAGTTACACTGATAGAAAATTGTTTTATCGTACACGACAAAAAATAGCAACCCACTTTTTATCTGCAGCTTGCGGAGGAATTAATTCAACAAATTACAGCACTGTTACATACAATTACATCAATAATTTTTCTATTGTCATCTAGCTGAAAATTACATTCTAAAGTTATCACTGTAAGCTTCATATTTACAATTTTCTCCTAATATAAAATAATACAAACTGCTAACAAAACATTGTATTTTTTAATTTTTTTTTGTGCCACAACGCTAGAGGTTATGCGAACTTTTTTGGTACGATATCTTTTGTCTTTTCGCCGTCGGTGACATGGCCAGCCATGCACAATTGCTTGCCAGGTTCTTCTACGCTTTTATAAAACGTTTGACCAGATATGGATGAAAAACTAAACTTAACTACATGCATTTTGCTATGAATGCGCATATTTAAACGCTAAACGACCTACAAAAGCTTTTAATTTATAACGGTAGAGGCGCCACCTGTACTTTCGACATGCCCTTTGTCAATTTTGCACCTTCCCTATATCGTGAAGAATAGCATTATGACCGAAAATAAACTCAATGAGGAAGCTGAGGGGTTACTTTATGGCCCCGAAATCGCAGATTAATCGGTACGGCATTTAGTCACAAAATGTTCGAGTCTTGAAAGTTTCAACGCGTTTTCGTTAAAACCACTGTTTCGTGAACCGGGTACACGATAATTTAAAAAGTGTTCGATCGATGATGTGTACATTTAGCACACTTGGAACATAATTACTTTCCATGTAAACTTGAAGTTCCATGAAAATTGTTTTATTAAATTACTTTTTCATTGACAAACACTACAGAGAAAATTTAATGAAAAATAGGACATATTTTCAAACACATACCATATTACGAATTTTCACTTTTCTTTTGATTTTTTAAGTTTACATAGAGCGTGTGGGTCTTAGAAATCGAAAACTTCTTGACTCTATTGTTTCAGATCAATGCACCAGACGCTAGATTGTACACCGTTGAACAACTCCGGCGGCAACCATCTTCGAAGCAAGAGCTATACCGCCACCATTTTCAAATATTAAAAAACATTTTCGCAAAATTGATTGATGTAATAATATGTACATTATTTCAATTATGTAGAATAAATAGTTTGGACACAGGGAAATCTTGAAAATTCACTTATGGTCGGCTGCCCAAAGGGATTACCCCCCTTAAGCACCACGAGGGCATCACGTTGGTGTCTATCTTCGATTTTGATGAAACTCATGTATACGGTTTATTTGATTACTATAGAAAATTAGTTTAAAACTAATTTTTCTTTAGATCTAAAGGAAATAAGTATAGAACAATAAGGTACTCATTATTTTTCTTTCTCTCACCCCACATTTAACTGCACCAAATTGAATGGACCGAGTAACACATTAAAGAGTGAATAAAATCGAAGGTTACGTATAACCTCACAAATGTTTCGAATCGAGTTTTCTTGCAGATGGCCAAACTTTTTAAGAAAAATAACGTGTCAGGTACTGTAGAATTCACGAACGCAAAACTTCATGATTTTCTTGTACTTTAAATATTATTCATTGCTGAATAATCTGCTTGAAAAGTTCAACTATTTCTCTCGCACGCATATGTCACGTGGGACAGATTTTCGCCTGAATGTGTCTGCGAGAGAATTGCGGCTATATTCACGATGTTTCACGATCGATTGCTGTAAAGAGCAATTGGTCTTTAGGCAAAGTACATGTAAGTACCACGTGACATATGAGTGCGAGAGTATTTAGGGCAATACTTAGGGCAAAAGAAAGTCGTGAAGCTGATGCTCACCGAAGCCTGATGCTTGGTTTTTACCCGGTTAAAACTCGGTTCGAAAATTTGTGAGGTTATGTTGCCCTTGTACTCTTAAAGTTGTTGCTACAAACATTGGGTTGAATAGATATTAATGAAAATTTCATTATTCTTTATGGTACATTTTCCGACTATACTGACAAAAGAAAACCGGAGATTTCCGCGCTCGTTTGTTAAATATTATGTTTTAAAGTTTGAGCTAACGTTCGCCTGATCGCGTTGGTCGTATGGGGCAACGTCGTTCCCATTTCACGTTCTCGCGTATAGCTTCCGTATATGTGAAGAAAGTAAGCCAAAAAACGAATATTGTATGCAGGATAGTGTAAAGAACAATATTCCCGAAAAAAGACAGGTTACCGATCTAATTAATGAGAATGTATGAAAAATGTGATCAGTTTAGGAAAAAGTGAGGCCTCTTGAGACGTATGTGTTGAAATGTGGCAACGTCGGAAATATGGGAATGGCAGAACCAATCGATGACCTGGCGCGCCAATTTCAAATATGTTAACGTCAAATCCGAGTAAGGGGAACTTATTCATTTATTTATTATAATGTATTCTCTTTTTTTAGCTTCGGTGAGTTTGTTTGGGTTCCACACCCGGGAAAAAAAGTTCATGTCTGAGTGGATATGTTCATACATGTTTTAGATATTGCTATATATGTTTCAGATATTGTCATACATGTATCAGATATATTTATATCTGACATTTTACAGTATCATATATGATTAGGTTTGATCATATTCCACATCACATATGCATATAGAAGATCATATCTGATCAAATACAGTATCTGGCCTGACCATATATGAACTCATATCTGTTTATATCTGGCTAAGTACCAAGGCGAGTTGGTACCGTAAATTCGTATGTGAACATACATGATGTGATATGTGAACGTATCTGTTCGTATAAGATCATATCCGATCAAATACGGTACCAGACTCCGCTATATAGATCTCATATATGTTTGTATCTGGTCAGGTACCAAGGCGAGTTGGCAGCGTGAAACCATATCTGAACATATATGATGTGATAAATGAGCTGGCACGTTCATATAAAATTTTATCCCATCAAATACGATACCAAACCTGGAAAATATACGAAGTCTTATACACCTATACCTTGTCGTATATGCAGTTCAGTTGTTCAGACATGAAAACATCTGAATATATGAAACGGTATATGAGGATATGAGACGATATCCGATCAGATATGGCACCTCACCTGACTGTATTATGTGATCATGTGAGTTACTATAATAATATTAATTATTAACACGTCAAGTGATGACGTGTTAATAACCCCGCTCTATATATGTAAACATTTTTATATCTTCACGACTGCGCTAACAAGATTTGATCTATCTCAACAGGGTAAGATTTGCTCTGATATAGTCGGAGTCATACCTGGTCTGATGGTTCAGATAAACTATGATTCTATCATATGGGCAGGTCTATTGTTCATAGATGTCCAGGTCTACTGGGATCCACGGTATTTTATTCTTACATGGACAGACAGATCTGGTCCAATAAGATTAGATTTGCCTGACATGATCAGACCTGGCCCAATAAAATCAGATCTACGAGGGTGGGGTGAAAAGTTTCCGGCCTGACCAAGAGATGGTGCCACTAGTTTTGGAACGGCGTCCTATAGTACCATTCCTACCGAGCTTGTATGTACAGTTTCAGCCCAATCGCTATGTTAGTTTGCGTTTGAGAGCACATTGCGCGAGACGCTTCCGTTGTTTTCGTAAAAATGGAAAAATTGGAAAAACGTGCTGTCATCAAATACTTCCATTTGAAAGGTTTTACACCGAAACAAATAAAAGAAGAGATGGATTCAACACTAGGAGACCCCTCCCCATCATATTCAACTATTAAGCAGTGGGTTTCTGAATTTAAAATGGGTCGTGTGAGCACCTCTGACGAGCCTCGCTCAGGACGGCCCGTTGAAGTCACAACTTCAGAGATGATTGAAAAAATCCATAAAATAGTGTTGGAAGACCGCAGGTTGGAAGTGCATGAGATAGCTGAGACCTGTAGGATATCAGCTGAACGTGTGCGAAATATTTTGCACAACCATTTGAACATGGAAAAGCAGTGTGCAAGGTGGGTGCCGCGTTTGCTAACGCTCGACCAAAAACTGCTTCGAAAAACCATTTCTACCGACGATTTGGCGCTGTATAGGCGTAATCCAAACGAATTTTTGCGTCGATTCATAACTGTTGATGAGACATGGGTCCACCACTACACTCCTGAAAATAAAGAACAGTCAAAACGGTGGGTTGGAAAAGGGGAACCAACCCCAAAGAAGGCAAAAACAATTTTATCGGCAAACAAGGTTATGGCTACTGTTTTTTGGGATGCGAGAGGAATTATATACATTGATTACCTTGAAAAGGGTAAGACTATCACTGGTCAATACTACGCAGAGTTTCTGCAACGTTTGAAGCACGAGGTGCAAATTAAACGACCTCATTTGGCGAAGAAAAAAGTTTTGTTTCATCACGATAACGCACCAGCGCATTCGTCGATTGTTGTCATGTCCAAGATCCACGAATTGAAGTTTGAATTGATGCCGCATCCTCCCTACTCTCCAGACTTAGCCCCCAGCGACTATTACCTGTTTCCTAACCTAAAAAAATGGCTTGGCGGAAAAAGATTTAAGAGCAACGAAGAAGTTATCGAAGCTGTAAATCAGTATTTTGAGGAGCTTGACGAATCTACGTTTAAAACTGGTATTAGAACACCGTTATGAGAAGTGTATCAGTGTTGATGGAGATTATGTTGAAAAATAAAGCAAAAAGAAATGTTAAACATCGTTTTTCTTGGTCAGGCCGGAAACTTTTCACCCCACCCTCGTACCTGACATGATCAGATCTGGCCCAATAAAATCAGATCTGGTCCAACAAGATCAGATCTTGCCTAGGGGTTGGATCTGGTCAGACCTGCTGCGATATGGACGGGTCTGCTCTCAAAATTATCACAATGGCTCTGATATGATCATACATGATCAGATATAAGCATACATGATCTGTCATGACACTACATGAACAGATATTGCCAATTTTCTTGTCTGATCATATCTGATTCTATAGATATGATTCAGATATATTCAGATATGAACGTTTTTTTCCGGGCAGTCCGATGCTTGTGGACACGTGCACTGACATCACCTTTTCCATCGCAAACTTTGCGGCGCGCTAACATTTTTTCTCAATATCTTGTTTCTTCCTTTTGCTCTGACATTACCTCTGAAAACGCCGACCTGAAACGCCGGCACAAAAGACGCGTAGTACAGATGTGACCTGCGACAGTCACTGCATTCAACCTAGCAGCCTTGAATTACGACAGAAGCGTGCGACGTTTCAAAAGTTCTTGTCCATTTTGATAGAATTTTTGAACATCGAAAATTGGTTTCTCATTCGTACACATCATTAATATTTAGCTACAATAATTTGGCATTGGTGACGTCACACAATGAATCGCATAGAAACTTCGTTTCTTCCTCCACCCTTAACAAATTATTTAGTAACAACCTTAATAGCATTCCTCGGCAAAATCAATTTTTTTTTAATTAAAAATTTTATTACAAATTCAAAATTAGAAAAACATTGAAAATTTGAAAGAAATAGAAAATTAAAAAAAAATTGAAAAAAATGGAAATTAAAAAAAATGAATATTTGAAAAAAAATTGAACATTTGAAAAAATTGAAAATTTGAACAAGATTCAAAAATCGAGAAAAGATTGAAAATTTGAAGAAAAAAATGAAAATTTGAAAAAAAGAAATCAAAATGAAAGAAACACAGTTTTCAAGGAATACAAATGTTTTAAAGAAATAAGCGTCCTGCCAGAGATCTCATCAGTAAAACGCTCGAGCCTCGATCTTTTTCGGCACCCACGTGTCGTCAGTACTGTTCGAGTTCCCCTGGATGGCGCGTACGGTCAGGGCCTCGCGAGCAAGTGAGACGGATCACTTATTATTGCACCGCGCGAGCAGTAAATTCTCCCTCGCGGCCAGTTGAGCTGCACGAAGTTAGCCGTGGCGAAGGTCCGAGTCAGGTACGATTGGACGTGAAGGAGGCGATATACAGGGTTGACATTGTTGCGCGTCCGAATGCCACGAGTGTGCACGTAAAAATTTCGCCACATCGCATTTTTGCGACGCCAGAAGTGGACTTTCGTGACGACCCGTCATTGTCGTTGCAGCACGTGGAAGTCTCTCTCTCTCTCTGTCTCTCTTTCTCGCTCTCACTGATACGCGCTAGAGAGCAACGGAGAAAGAAAGAGAGCGGGCGCGCGTGTATATACGTTGCCTGGCCGGTGCGGATGAATGAGGAGTGGAGGAGCGGGAGGGGCGGGAATAAGGAGGGCAACGGCCTTGACCTTGTCCGTGGCTTTGCAGTCAAGGGAGAGGGAGAGAAAGACGCTTGGGAGAGAACAAAAAAATATACCCACACACAGTCTACAACATATGTTTAATACGAGAATGCCTAGACCAGAAATGCAGGTAGTCCAATTGATCCCTCGAAGCACACGATCTTTTCTTCCCGGACCTCTGCTCGCCTTCGCTCCAACGAGATCCTTTACGACTCGGCCGAAATTTTACTAATTGTCGATGCAGCCAATAGGACCAGCGTTAGCAACATGAAGCGAGGCATATCGTAACCAGGGGCGTAGAATTATCGTACATTGGCCAAAATTATCGTACTTATCAGGATATTGTCTTTAACAAATAAATAAATCATATTACACGTAATATTGATATGTATGCAAACACTTTACAGTTTATCTCTTGTAAACTACCGTTTTCAAATTAATAAAACACTGTGAAACCAAATGTTTTACGTATGGCACAGACCTGAACCGATTACCCCTCCATTTCAAGTTCAATAAACGCGCCAACATTTCGTATTTTAAAGAAGAAAAGAATATGAAAGGGGAGTGACAAATAAAACAAAGGATTTTTTAAATATTTCAATATAACCTATATTCGCGAAAACAGAAAATATAAGTATTAATGCAATTAACGTTTTTCATATAATCGAAACATTCGAAATATCGAATATCGAACGATGTCATTCTCTTGTTCGCTGATTGGCCAATGGTAACCAATGAGACGGCATGTATATTGTATTATCTAAGAGGCGCTGCAGTTGCACGACGGCAGCGCTTCTGGATGCGTCTAATTTGAAGGCGTCCTAATAAGCCAATAGCGCTATGAGTAAAAAAGAATCGCATTTGCTATTGCGCTATTGGCTATCAGCGTACGAGTAGAATAAATTCTCGAATTTTGCATCATGATGGAAGTGATCGTACAATCTGCATGCGATAATAATGTGCTATCGTACATCGTACGTAGGCGTGAAATTATCGCATACGTACGATAATCATCGTACGGTTACTAAGGCTGAAGGCTTGGGTTTCCGACCCAAGGCTTGCCAATGGTCTCGCACACTACCACCCAATCCGAATAGCCTTCACTGCTTGCCTTTCTCAGCGTTTCCTTTGTCGTTCGTTTTCTCGATTACTTTGTTTTTGGCAGTCTTCTTCCGCTGTTTGTTTTCGTTTCGTCGGTCGCTCCATACACGCCGCAACTTTAGAATTGGCGACTGCGTTCACGGAGAAAAGGAAAACGTGGCCGCTGAGGAATGATCGATACGGGGGAAGTCGTTTGTCGCGCGATTCTGATTCGCCCCGAACGGGCGACAAACAGAAAACAACCGCCGCGATAGACAAAAGTTAAATCCTGTATTCCAAAGTCGCATGTACTATTCGGTCTAAAAATCTTCTAAAATTTGATAAACATAATGGGCGAGTATCCAAAATGAACGGACGACACGAAAAATGAGCGACTTTTTTCTAATGGCCTTTTTGACGATACTTGTCGATCAAAGAAGGATTAGTACGATTTTTTAAATCGATAATTGCAGAAAAGTGTTGTAAAATTTGGAAAAAAATAAATTATGAAAAAATCGGGAAAATAATACACCCACGCAGCGAAAAAATAATTTTAGAAACTCGGAGGCCATTTTACATGAAGTTTGTTTGTATTTGCTTAAACGCGAACAAATTCACATGCCATTTAAGAAATTCGGCGCCCATTTTGGGTGAAGCTTGTTTAGGGTTGGTTCAACACAAGCAAATTCAGCGGCCATTTAAAAACATTCAGCCTCCATTTTGGGTAATGCTTGTTTGGATCTGCTTTAACAAACAAACAAAAATACCCAGACATTTAACAAAAATACAACGCCCATTTTGGGTGAAGCTTGTTTGGGTTTGTTTCGTCCCAAAGAAATTCACAAGCCGTTTAAAAAAAACATTCAGCCTCCACTTTGAGTCAAGCTTGCTTGGGCGGCCTCAACCCAAAACATACAGAGGCCATTTAAACAAACCTGCACCATTTTGGGTGAAGTTTGTTTGGGTTTGTTTCAACCCAAAATACAAACAAACAAATTTAAAAAATGCTGAGCCCATTTTGGGCGAAGCTTGTTTGGGTTGAATTTAAACCAAACACATTCCCAGACTATTTAAGGAATTCAGGGCCCATTTAGGTGAAGCTTGTTTGAGTTTGCCTCAAACGAAAAAAATTCACAGGTCATGAAAAAAAAAATCGGAACCCTTTTTGAGTAAAACTTGTTTGGGTTTGCCTCGACCCAAACAAATTCACAAGCCATTTAAAAAAAGTCAGATCTCATTTTGGGTGAAGCTTGTCTCGGTTTGTTTCAAGCCAAAAACTAACCAGCCAATTTTGATCAATTCAAAACTCACTTTATGTGAAGCGCATTCGGGTTTGCCTCAATCCGAACAAATTCACAGGCCATTTAAAAATTCAGAGCCCACTTTAAGGGGTCTTCGCACTTTAGACGCAAAAAAGGCTATTTTCATGAATTTTTCGATAAGTTTATATTATAGATATTGATATAAAAGTTGTTACACTTAATAAAAACACTTTCGAAATACATTTTTTTTTAATTATTCAAGTCACTATTTATAGACGAAAATGGTAGTTAAATAAATGTCCTTAAAAAATTGCAGGTCTGCGCTGTTAATGAAATCTCGGAGATGGATCATCCGAAACAAAAAAATCAAACGGTTTTAGATTCAGTATGTTAATGGCTATAGCGCATATCATACGATTTTTGATATATGCAAAAATAAGAAAATGGTGCACATTTTTCGAAAAACAAAAAAAAACGTTTTTCACCGTTTGTGGCTAAAAAATCGTAAATATCTCAATTTAAAGAAATCCTTGATATTAGCTATAGCTATAGTTGTAAAGAATATGTGGTTAAAATTTCATAAGGATCAGTTCAGTAGTTCCGAAGATTTTATCAATAAGCCGTCGACAAACGTTGTTTCTAGAAAAAAAACGCGTTTAAAATTTGTTTGGGTTACATAAATACATTAAACATTTTTTTAAATGTATTTCGAAAGTGTATTTATTAAGTGTGACAACTTTTATATCAATATTTATGATGTAAATGTATCAAAAATATGCATGAATATAGCCTTTTTTAGCGTCTAAAGTGAGAGAACCCCTTAAATGAAGTTTGTTTGGGTTTGCTGCATCCCAAACAAATGGACAGACCATCTTTTTAAAACCTACGCCCATTTTAGTTAAAGCTCGGTTGGATTTTCTTTGAACCAAACAAATTCACAGACCATTTAAGAAATTCCGAGCCCATTTTAGGTGAATCTTGTTTGGGTTTGCTTCGACCCTAAAAATACACATGCAATTCAACAAAATTCAAATCCCATTTTATAGGTTGTCTCAAAATGACCTGACACTTTAATTAATTAATGAAACGTATTATTTATTTGAAAAGTAAGAATATTTTTATTTTAACATAAGGTACAAACATGGAGGTTATGTGTGCAACACAACATCCGATAAATGGCCGCCTCGTCCCTGTTAGCAAACGTTCACTCTTTTGGCGAAATTTTCAATAACATTTTGGCATAATTGCGGACTAATTTCATTAATGGTGCGTCCAATTGCTTCCTTGAGCTCCGGAATGGTCTGTGGATCATTGACATATACTGTTCCTTTCAGAAAACCCTAAAGAAAGAAGTCCAATGGCGTCAAATCATTCGTCTGCAATAACCACCATGCAGTAACAATGCAACAAATAACATTTTCTATTCGTTGCTCGATCCTGTAATTCTCCGTCACTAAACCTCGATACTTTCTGATGCCAGTTGACAAAGATTAGTGCTCTATGTTCGCCACAAAAAAAATGGCGCGCATGTTAAAATGTCAGGTTATTTTGAGACACCCTTTATCTGAAGCTTATTTGGGTTTGCCTCAATCCACCCAAATTCACACTCATTTATCAAAACTGAAGATTTTCGGATGGCTTCCCTTCTGTTATTCCACCTACGCTAGGCTATTCAACTATTGTGCCTGCGATTCGAACAAACTCCATAACGGATCGATGCAAACGAGTGTCGTGTACTCGATTAGTCCGTGGTGGATTTTCTCCGTGTAGTAAAATCGTAGGCCGGAGTGAACGAAACGAACGCGAGGATTGTACGATATACGGAGAGTGAGTAGAAACCGCTACCCTCTCCCCTCCCTGCCGGGCGTCGCGTCGAGATTGTCCGCTCGTCTCGGCTCAGGCCGTCTCGCACCGCCCGGCGCGGAGCTCCATCTTCCGTCCGCGGTACTACCCTTCGGGCGAGCCAGGTCGTGCACTCCGATTTTCTCTCGTTCCATGTGAAGCCTCCTCTGTCCCTCTGGGAGGAACTTCCTCTCTCTCTCTCTCTCTCTCCCTCTCTCTCTCCCTCTCTCTCTCCCCCTCATGGTCGCCCCTCCTCGACTAGAGCATGGATGCCGTTTTCGGTGCCATCGAAAAACCAGAATATCGGACCAAAAATCCAAAATAGGACTCGAATAATACCGACATTCCGATATCAGACTTGAAGTATTATTGGAATGTTAAAAAACTTCTCACTGTGTTTTGGTGAAAATTAATTCTTAATCATTCAAAAAATCATTCCTAATGATTTCATACGTTTCGAAACTGTTGTGTGATCAACTTCTAATGATTCTGCAAATTCAGCTAGCGTCTGACATGCGTCTTCATGAAGTAATGCCAACAATTCAACTCATCAAAATCATTATTTTTTAAGCGTCTAAACCAATCACTGAAACTCCGAATAAAGTAGTGCAGTAAAATTCCCCGCAAATACTCTTTTTGGCACGAAATATGGCATGTTGAACACTGAAAAAAAAGTGGTTCTTTATAGATGCGTCACCATCATAAACTACACGTACACAGTTTTGGTAACGCCGTCTGTTAGAAAACAGCGGGAACTTATTCAACGTTCTAAATATCCTTATAATTGTGATTATTTCTATTCAAGTCACTTTTCCTTTTCGTTTACTGCGTTTAACAGCCTTAAAATATTATTGCCTACATAAAATATTTCCGAAGTGTCAATTTATTTATTCACGAGTGTGAAATGAAAAAGGGCTTTTTTTGAGCGACTTACCCCTGCAATAAAGCAAGGTCGTCTCTGAAAGAAAACTTCAGATGTCCTCTGTTTTTTACGGTCATTGTTTTATCATTGCCTACCTGCACTACTACCCTCCCTCGCATAGAACTGCCTAATTTTAATTTTGCTTGTTTACTAGCTAGTGTCAACTTATTTATTTTATGTTAGGTTGGATATATTGAAGAGGATAGTAGAGTATGTTCCGAAATGTATAATAAATGAAGATCTCATTACAAGACCGTGATTTTCAATGAACACTGTTCCACTCGGCTGTACACTTTTGTTTCCCAAACGTCCGTCTTCACTTTCAAGCTTCTAACATGTTAAATCAAGGCTTCCTATAAATATCGGAAAATATCGGAATACCGGTATTCCGGTATTGCGACTCGTTGATATCGAAATAATATCGGTGATAGAATAAGCTCCTATAGTCGAAGCCCTACCGCGAAATCCCGATTCCTCGCAGGGGTTCTCAAACGCCCCCTCTTGTCAGTTCGACCAACTTGACGAAGAATGCGACAGCAGCGCCGCCATCGAGTATGCTCGAGGAAACAGGGGTCACGTGTGTCACTCGCGCAATGATTCTCGCTCGCTTTCGCGTTTACGAGAGGAACGATCGAGAAGGGAAGTTTCGGTGGTAAAAAAAATGGCAGAGAGGGTTGAGAGCGCACTACACGAGGCTGGAACGTGACGCGGTCCGATAATGTGCGAGTGGACGACGGCGCAGACGGGCGCGGCTGCCCCCCCTCTTCCTGCGCCCCGTCCCCGGCCAGTGCGCTATTGGTCTCTCGCTCCGTCTCTGTCGCTCTCGCCTATCGCGCTCGCTCGCCCGTAGTTGTACGCTCGGGCTTTACAATCCGTGTATATAGAACGGCTCGGTGGTGCGGCGCCTCTCGCGGCCGCTACGCTCAGTTTCGGGCCAAGATGGGCGAAACTCGCCGGCCAGTAGTAGCTTAGACTCTACCACAAGACAACACACACACCCGATTCTTTATTCCCCCCCACCCTGAGCGCGGCAAGTGACCATAACAAAAGTATATAGCAAGAAATTATTTAAATCAAGTGGGATAAAGAAAGAGCGGGCTGGTAAATAGACAAAAGAAGATAGACGCAATACGAAAATAACTCAAGAGCGTCACACCACGGCGGAGCAACTATGAGCGAAATAAATCCAGCGAATTTTTCGGCGTTGATTTAACAATCGTGCTTTACGTGCGCGTTGAACGAGTGCTCGAAAAAAAAAACGAACAAAAGCTCGAAGCGTTCAGTCGTGAAGTAGCCAAAGGAGAAGAAGAAAGCAACATCGAGGAGTATTGCTCGAGGCTTACGCTAGTGTGCGTGGCTGTCCGTCTGGCCGTCGAGTATTCCCGAGTTAAAGAGGAGCCTCGAGACAGCGGACGAAGACTGCCATTCTTGCATCGGCATAGGTGTGTGTGGGTGTGCGCGAGATCTCTCAGCAGATCGAACGATAAGTTTGCGCTGCGCGCAGGCATAAACGGGAATTCACTTTTGAAGCGAGCCAAAACCCGTACAGCCACTCGTTGAATTAGCGCAGAGGCGAGAAAACAGAAGGATACATCGAGTAGCAAATTGAGGCCGCGGGGAATAGAAAAAAGAATTTATCTATTAACTGCGCGAATTCTATTTTTGTAACGAGGGATGTACCAGTAACGCGACTGTGTGCGTTTATGCGTGATGCTGTCGTACTCTCCCGTGCCTCCGAGTCGTGCCCACGTACGTGTGTAAGAGACCCGCAAGCCCGCGTACACGGGAAAGCTCCGGAGATCATCTACTGTGCGCATTCTCCGCTCGAGTACGCACGTTCTTCGTCAATTTCCTTCCCGAAGGACGACGTTTTGTAAAGCATAGTAATAAAAAGTAGAAAAAAAAATTCATTTTTTCATAAACACAGAGTGCGGAGAATCTTTCGTGGAGCTGGCAAACGGAAGTGAGCGCCGACACACCCCTTTATGCTCGTTCTTCCGGTATTCACTTCCGCTCTCGCGTCGACGCCTTCTTCCATTGAATGAAAAAATAAATAACAAGTTACGCGATACTAGTGCAAGTGAATAATCGAAAAGTATTGAATTCTTTGTGCATTTCCGGTGAACGTACGCGCCCGGGAAGAAACCGAGAGAGAGAGGGTGAGCGCGCAAAAGCACGGGATAATCGTGAAGTTGCCAGTGATTCTCGAGTGGTGCAATCCCCGTTGACGGGGTGATTCTTCTCTCGTTGCCATTTGCCGCCGTCGTCGCCGCCACCTCCTCGACGTCGTCGTCCTCCGCTAGCGCCCCCCACCCCGCCACGCTCCGTCTCACTCGCCGTTCGACGGGAGATCCCGCACGCTCTCCCCCCACTCCGCCGCTCCCACCCGTGCACGCTCACGGGCGCGCGCGCGGCCAACGATTCTCGACGGTGTGCAAATTTTGCGTTAGCCTCTCTCCGGTGTGTGCGCGCGCGCGTGTACTCGAGAGTAGTAGTAGTCGGGAGTGAGAGCGAGAGGGCCCCCGTGCGAGACCGCGCACGGTAGTGAAACATTTGCGGCTGCGATTAAGAGTAAAATAAGACGAGAGAGAGAGAGAGAGAATAGGGAAAAAAGAATTAAAATACGCGTGAGTGCGTGCACACTGTGCTAGTGGAAAGCTCGAGTTTTCGTTGAGATTCTTAAGAGTGTCAGTGGAGTGTCGCCCGTGTTTTGGGCGTGGAATAGTTGGTTTTTTTCTCTTCGTTTACGTTTTTATCATTGTTGTTAGCATTTTTCGTAATAACGCTGCGGGTGCGGTGTTTTGTCGTCCAGTGTGCTCCTGCGCGGTATACGGCGGATACCGAAAGTTCTCCCAAAAGTGACTAAAGTTTGTCAATTGTGGAAACTCGTCGGCATACATTGACCAGAGTTCGTTTAGTTTGAGATTTTCCTCTTTTTCGTGACACGAGGGAGGGGAGAGGGAGCAAGAGAGAGAGATAGAGTGGTTGCCAGCTGCGCCACGAGACACACGAGAGATCTCACCACCACTGGCAAGCGGGAGGAGCACCAGCAGCGGGAACAGCAGCGCTAGACTCGCCAAGCATGTCCGTGAGGATGGAGAACGTAGCGGCTCCGAGGAAGCTCCAGTACAAAATGATGGTGAGTACTCGGTTAATTGGTGCTTCAACAGTGATACATATGCGAGGCTCTCGTATGAACACTCGTTACATAAGTTTCCCGTCATACTCGAAAGTTCGCCATCGACTCGTTGGGGGGGGGGGGGGAATTTCGTTTTTTTCGTTTCCCCTCCGCCCTTCGTTAACACCGTCAGCGGAACTCGTTCTCGGACGTAATTTGCTGCATCGGCGAATTTGTGATCAGCGCGCAGAGCAGCGGTGAAAACTCGAAGAGAGATAGGTGTGTGTTGAAAATTTTCGCGTCACGTGGGGCAGTGATTATCCGAGGATTCGTGAAAGTTATCGCGATATAGGCGATACGAAAAAACGGGATTAAATATTGCAGGCAGTGTCGGTATTTGGGTTCACGGGTTAAGGGGGGGGGCAGCAATGTCCGTCATGATCCTCACGGAACCGGCGTAGTTTGACAGCTTGCCGCGGGGCGTCTGCTCGTCCCACCCAGTCACTCTATCTCTATCCTTCCTGTACTCAGCGTCACTCGGGTATCTCGCTCGACCCCCCCCCCCCCCCTGCATGTGTCCTCATCGAGACAGCGGAGAGCATCGTCATCTGCCTCGGCCCCCACTCCTGTCCGTCCATCGCTACCCCCACTCCGTTCATTTCGCCGGCTGGCGCTGCGAGCCGAACGCTCTCTCTAGTCTCCTTCCTCCCTCCTCCAACGCGCCTGCCCCCCTCCACCGGGCAGTCGAACGACCGGCGTCGACGTGCACAGAGTGTGCGACAGAGACACTTCGCCCAAGCTGCCTTACGTGCACTTTGCACGGCGTGCGCGCGCACACACACGCACACACATGCGCGCGCATGATTTTTACTCGTGTACATAATTCGAGAGAGAGTGCGGTATCGCGCCACGCACACGTTCGTAGCTGCAGCTGCTGCTGCTGCATTCGCCATCGGAAACACCAGAACTAACCTCCCGTCGTCCATACGAGTTCTTCTGCTTCTTTTCTTCCCTCTCACTCGGGCTGCGCGCACTCGCTGCTACGTTCGTCTCGCTCGCGCTCATGCACTCTTACCGTTTCTCTCGCCGTCCCGTTCTTCATCTCACGCTACTCGTACTTATCTTCTTCATCGTCGTCGACGCGCCCGCAAAACAAGCGCGATCGCCGCTTATCGCTTCGCTGCATGCCTCCGTGGAAGTTTTCCCGTCTGCATTCCCGAGACGAGCGAATTGATGCACGGAGAGAGACAGAAAGAGAGAGGGCAGCGAGAGAAGCGGAGTGGGGCTGGCTACTCGGGATAACGATTGGAAAATGGCGAAGTGGTGAACGATGCGGGAAATTTATCTCTCGAAGACCCATATGTAGAAATACACAATTTCGAGTTTCAAGGAGATTGGAGCGATCCAGTTGAGTCAAATGAATATGAATCTTTTTTTTTCCAATGAGTCTCAGAAAATCCATACGAGGTGTCAATTTATTCTGTAGATGATTATTTTTCGTAAAATATATAATTAAAGGGCAAAATTATGCGTTTTGTTTATTACGTAAATAAGATAAATCGTTTGTATTACTAACAACTTGAAAAAGTATAACATTATCGTTGATTATTATGAAAAAAACTGCGTCAGCGAATGTTTTTGACAACTGAAAATGAAATGTTATTTGTGCCTGTTTATAGGCTAATGCCACCAAAGAGTACGCACTTTATAAACTTTTTTTTTTTCTAGGAAAATCAATTTTGATAAGACACTTTGTACTTCTTATTTAAATTAAACTTTGGCAATTTGGAAACATTATTTTAATCATTAATCTTAAGTAACGAGCTCGAAAAATACTTGTTTAAAGCTTAAACTTAGAACTCGTCTCGTGCGCATTCTTAAGAATGATGGTGAAGTTTGCATCGTTGGAATGCAACGAAAATCAATTTTTTCGATTGCCAAAATATACTTTTGGCGGATTCGGGCCAAAAAATCAGTCAAACGTTTTTCAGGAACTTTCTACGATATAAATTGAAAAGGAAATCCAGTAGAGCGTCGATTATCCGAAACGTCAATTATCCGAACGGCGATTTGGTTTATCCGAAACGTCAATTATCCTAATGGCGATTTGGGTTATGCAAAATATCAATTATTTAAAAAATAGTTTTATTCATCCGAATGCTCAGTTATTCGAATTTATATTGTATAGTTCATTTGTTATTAACAATTATCTGACGATTTTGTAGGCAAATTTTTCACTTGCCAAAAATTTGCGTAAAAAATCGTTAATAACAAATTAATTATGCAATATAAAAAAAAATCCTACGTACTTTCATAGACAATGTATTTTTCAAGATATATTCAACATTTCAAGTGCATCGGTTGAAAATTGTCTGAGTTATGTTTCCGGCCAATTGAAAAAATGCAGTTTTGAGATAAACGCTGCACAGCCGCCATTTTGAAATTAATCGCTTCGATAAAATTATTGTATACCGTCACCTCTATGTATGATAAACACCCTTTTTTTGTAATCTCGATTTATTTTGTAGTTTTTCTGAGAAAAAAAATCCTCAAAAAGCCTATTTTTTCGGCCTCTAGAGTGGCCTAAGGCCTCAAGGCGAATGAAAAGGGCCCAAAAAGCAGATCAGGAAGTTCCATTTTTAAGCACACCGGAATAGGTGTCTCCAATGTTGAAGTTTTCTCTACAACACCTTAATTCGATCTCAAACTTCTTATGTACACAGTCACTCATAACAATCGTTATTGAAGCGACTAATATTTTAATTCAATAGAAAGAAAAAGATTTTTCGAGCACCTCCTGTCTATCAGCTGAATCGAAAAGGCAATTCGTACGTGGGAAATGGAACAGTCGTTCTTCCAACTCCAGAGGCGCCCCGAGTTTCCAAGTTGTACAATTTGCAATTCGAAATTCGGGACATCCGGCCTAGCTCGCGGTCGATCGCGTTAAGGGGAAGTCTACGTCAATGTATCTGGGGAAATGGAATAGACGTCTCGTTGAGGACTCGTTAACGTTGTGAGATCTCGACATCCGGTCTCACGGAGCGCACCGTGTCAAACTCTTCGTCGTGTTCGAGGTCTATAGAATTCGCTGTTTGAATGCCCATGGACGACGAGCGGGAGAGAGAGAGAGAGAGAGAGAGAGAGAGAGAGAGAGAGAGAGAGAGAGAGAGAGAGAGAGAGAGAGAGAGAGAGAGAAATGATGATTATGATGATTTATTTATTTATGCCTTGGTCGAAACCTCAAGGCAATATAATACATATAAGTGATCTAAAATTACAAAATAAAATAAAGTAAACAATTTAGTAAAAATAGACGAACAAAGAAAAGTGATGCTATATAAATAAAAAAATACCCGATAATGCGAGACAGAGAGAGAGAGAGAGAGAGAGAGAGAGAGAGAGAGAGAGAGAGAGAGAGAGAGAGAGAGAGAGAGAGAGAGAGAGAGATTGATTGATTGATTGATTGATTGATCGATTAATTAATTATTCTATGCCTTGGTATAACCTTTAGGTAACTAGGTACAAGTAAAGTAAAAACAAATGAATAAAGTATATAAAACTATAGAAAAACACTGCTTAACGTGGTTAAAATAAAAAATAACAAATAAAGTATACAAAGATGACTCGCATCTAAAAGAAACGATAACATCGCAATCATAAATGGCATAGTTTACCGTTTACGTTATAATATAATAAAAATAAAATATATAACCGGAGAAGCGGTACAATGCAAATAAAAATATACAAAAGCAACAATAACAACAAAAAATAACGCAATATAAAAATATTTGTAGAATAAAAATAAAAATAAAATAAAATAAAAATGAAAAGTTCGGGAGTAATGTAATATAATAGTGCATCGGAGACTAGCAGACAACGCGACTAGAAACTCAATACATTTTGAGATTGAGGGAGAGAGAGAGAGAGAGAGAGAGAGAGAGAGAGAGCGACATTAAAATTTTTATGGCGGCTCGAAGAATCACGAGAAAAAAAATATAACAAAACATTGACGGGTTACATCTAGCTCGTGCCCAAAAAGAAAACATTTCGTGATTTTTTTCTGGGAAAATGTGTGCGGTTTTTCCATTTTTTTTTACATTGGAGGCTATGGTTTTAAGTATCTTTTACAATTTTTGTATTGAAAAATATTGATAAATATCAATAAAGATTCGATGGTTTGTGCAGACCACTGTTAAAAAAACGTTCTCCGCTGTGATGAAACTGCCGCCGGGAAACAGATCATGCGAAATGAAAAAATCAAATCCATTTTGTTTCATGCGTGAAATGATCTAGTGCTTGGACGAAGGATTTAATAAAATATTGATTTTTGAAAAAACAGCCGCAGTACAAAGTGAAAGTATCGATTTTCGGTGAAAAAAAACCCTCCCTTTTGGTTGATAAAAAAAAACTATGCATAGAAAAAAAAATCCTTCGTTCAAGCACTACTTTTTGCTGTGTAAAAGAAGCTCGTAAAATATGACGTTGAAGCTTCCAACGTTGGTATGGGGGAAATCTCACCCAATCTCACGTGGGGGAGAGGGGGGCTTCGCCAAATATCACGTAATTTTAGTAGTTTTAGTAATTTTAGTAATCACGTAATTTTCATCACGTAGAGAGTCTCCCTACTACTTTACATGGTGGAGTAAGGGGCCGTCCATATATTACGTCATCGATTTTTACTGATTTTCGACCCCCCCCCCCCCCCTACAATCATCCTATCGTCATTTCCTAATGACCCCCCCCCCCTCTCGCAAAACTGACGTCATTACCAGTTTGGCAAAATTAAAACATTTGCGGATTTGAGAAAAATTGGGTAACATTAAAACATTTTGTTATAGAATCATCTTTTATTATTTTGTACTTTGGCAATGTTTATTAATGTAATAATATTAGTCTTCCCTATTCTTTAGTTTTCTTTGGATAGCTCCCACATTTTGTTATAGAATCATCTTTTATTATTTTGTACTTTGGCAATTTTCATTAATATAATAATATTATTCTTCCCTATGCTTTAGTTTTCTTTGATAGCTCCCACGGAGTTTTCACCCATTCTTGCAAATCCTGGATCACGGGTAAAATCTCCGTATCCTCCCCATATTCATGTTGGCTCGATCGAACTATTTTCATAGGTACGCTGTTATTTGACGTTCTCGAATATAATGTAGACAAACCTTATGTAATAAATAAATAAATAATGAGTTCAATAATTAATACCATTAGGTACTTGCAAAATATTTTTCATCACTCATGCGGGGAAACCACTCTAGTTGTACAATATACTATTGTACATTTTGAATTAACTGGTATCACAAGAATGCCATCAATTTCGAAACGCCCCCCCCCCCCCCCCCCCTCATCCATCATTTACCGTCATCCGCAGAACCTCCCCCCCCCAAATTTAGAATGACGTAATATATGGACGGCCCCTAAATGGTACTACAACCGCAGTTATTTATACTACAATTTATTTTCCGTGAACATATGCATTTTCAAAAAGCTCACGTGAGATTAGGGGAGGGGGGAGGGGGTCGAGCTAAATTCCACGACATCTTACCAGGGGGAGGGGGGGTCGAAAAATCGCCAAAATCACCTCACGTAATTAATGGATGCCCCCTATGCAACGAACATTCTCTTTCCAACGTTCTAAAATTCCTCTGGCAGATTTGAGTTATGAAAATCACGCCATCTTTTCGGATTCTTGATTAGCGATCTACAATGAATTCGCAACATATGATGTTGGGCATTGATGAAAAAAAAAAGAAAAGAAATTGAAAACAATTTTCGTTGCATTCCAACGATGCAAACTTCAACCCCATTGTCAAATTTGAAGTTAAACGGTGCAGTGATTTTTGCGATTTCGTGGTTACCGATATTGAAAAGTTGATTTTGAGAAAAACGGGTTTAAAGTTTGCGGGACCTACCTACAAACGGCCATAACTCCCGAAATTTCGAACGGATCGACTTGAAGTTATCAGAGAATATTTTCGAACTGTTATCGTTTTGAGAATCCGTCGTAAACAAAAAATTTCAACTAGGTGTCAGCCCTTAATCGTTCGATTATAGGAATGGACGCCTAGTGATGGTGATATAATAACAAAATATAATCATACATGAGATTAATCATGAGCTATGATATCATCGAATGATACAATAATAATAAAACGTACACCCGACAATGTAATGGATGGACGGTCGAGGATCGACTCTGGCAGTACTTCGAGTTGAGAGATTAGGCTACTGCAACGACACGAAAATCAGAGTTATTAAGACAATTTTTTTCGAATGATTGAATAAGATGATTGAAAAATCTTTTGGGGTCCGATCGACCCCACATGCAGTCAGAGGTTCGTGGAGGAAGGGTACAGTCGAAGGGTTAAATATTACCGAAGTTTCAACTTATTTATCCACGAAGGTGGAATTAAAAAGAACCTTTTCTTCCGCGGCTTACACCTGCAATAAGGTAAGGTCGTTTCTGAAAAACGAAACTTTAGATGCCCTCTATTTTTTGCGATGATTTCAACAATCACAATTTCGTTAATTAAAGTGACCACGCTGTTGCCTGCCTGCCACAAGTTTGCCATTTGTTTGCAATCTGGTAGCTACTACCACGCTGATTTGCGTAAAATATCATAATTTTAATTTCGCTGGTTTGCTATTTTCTCGATTTGCATAAAAGTTCCTTTTTTATTTATTTATTTTATGTTGGATCGGATATATTGAAGAACATGGCAGAGTATGTTTAAAAATGTAGAATAAATTAAAATCTCTGTAATAAAAGATTGCGAATTTTAATAAATACTGTGGTTTCACTTAGCTATTATTATACTATTATTTCTACAACTCCCATTTTCACTTTCAACCTTATAACGTTTTTAATCACGGTTTCACATAAATATCGGAAAATATCGAAATAGCGGTATTCCGATATTATAATTTATTCATATCGAAATAATATCGGTAAAAGAATAAGCTCCGATAGTTCAAGCTCTAGTACACTATAATGAAATTGAGATCTGATTAATGATTATAAAAAGTTGTATAACATTGATTTCGGATTAATCGTGGTTTCAGTTATTCGTGGATCGTTCGGTCCCGAGCGCCCCGGTTAATCAGGGTCTCACTGTATGTACATTAAAAAAGTTGTGTACAAAATTTCATTAAAAGATATTAATAATTAAAGAAGTTATAAACAATCCCGTGAAGGACATTTGAACGCGAAGGGCTCAACGGTGTACTTGATTTTGGCCACCCGTTCGATATGAAACCAAAAAAAAAACAAGTTTTTTTTAAATAGATAATATTGGCTTAGGCTTGACCGAGCCCTTTTTTGTTATCGTGTTTCAATCTTTAAAAAAAGTTGATTTTTTTTTCGATTTTCTAGGAAAAATATCATTATTGTTAATAACTAACGGAAAAAAAATGTTGAGAAAAACGTCGATTAAGACTAAACTACTATTACACTGAATAAGTGTACCGAATTTCAAGTCAATCCGTTTATTAGATCTGGAGAAATCGTGTACACCATTTAAAAAAAACAGTTTCGAGAAAACCTCGTTTAAAGTTTTACTAGCAGTTATATCGTTGTAATCATAAGTTTACCTTCAATCTGCGATTCCTGCACCATATGTTGGAGCTTCCTCTTCAGTTTGAATTGCCTCCAGCGATGAGTGTTCGTCATTTTCATGGTAACCTGAACCCTTCAGAATCCTTGGCGGCTGTGGCCGTGACCGAAGTTAGGGTAGGCTAGCGAAGTGCAGGTAAGGAGTTTGTTCGGGTTCAATTGGGATGATGTTGAAGTTTGCGTCGTTGGAACGCAACGAAAGTTTCTTTTTTCATTTTATTTTCCATATTTTAATTGTTGCAGACGATCTTTTTTCATAGGTTCATAATATAGATCGCTGAATAAATATCTTAAAAAATAATTGAACAACTTTTGTCGGTGAAACGTGCCAAATGAAATTAAATTCGTTGCAGTCCAACGATGCAAACTTCAGCATCGTTCAATTGGGCAGGTTTATGCGTAAAGCCCCGCAAGGGTGTACGTTGGAACTCAGGAAATAATAAAATAATAATACAATATAACAATATAATATAATTATGTATATTATTGCCAAATAATCATAGAAGAATTCAATAGAACAAAATGTAACAATATAACGATATAAGGAGAACACAATAATGCAGTACTATCTTACCTCTATTAGGTTATTCCAAGCTTGTAAGCTTGGAATATTCTTCTCATTATGAGTCCACGCGAGCAGAGTCGCAGACAAAAGTCAGCAAGACACAAAAATATTATAACGCAGTATTTAAAAAATATCCTACAATCGTGCAATAATATATTGATGCAATAATAGAAAAATGTAACACCACGAGAACATAATAGTAATACAACAGTATAATATATAATTCAACGATAAAGCGTAATAACAAATAATAATAAGATTAATCGAGAGCATTGTCCGATCGCGATTTTTTTAAAAATTATCCTTATATTAAATAGTTATATTGCAGGATTCCGGAAAGGCAGACGAACAAGAGATCAGATATTTACTTTAAACGCGGTCATCAATAAACAATTAAAAGTGAAGGGTGGAAAGCTATATGTAGCGTTTGTCGATTTTAACGCAGCTTTTGATCGAGTGTGTAGGGAAATAATGATCTGAAAATAAGAAGAGAAAGGAATAGAAGGGAAAATGCTGGAAACAATAAAGGACATTTATAAGGATACAAGGGCAGAGGTGCAAACGAATGGAATAACTACGGAAAGTTTCAGAACAAAGATAGGGGTAAGGCAAGGATGCGCATTAAGTGCGGTTTTATTCGATATATACGTAGATGATTTAGAGGATATGTGGGAAAGGAAAAATGAAGGAGAAGTGGTAGTGGGGAAGGAAAAAATTTTTGCAATAAAATATGCTGATGTGGCGGCAATAGCTGATACAGTGGAGGGTTTAAGCAGCATATTAAAGGACTTGGAAAAATGGGCAGACAATAATAAAATGGAAATAAATGCGAAAAAAACAAAGATAATGATTTTTAGGGATGGGGGATTAAAGGGGACAAAATCCAGATAGTGAACGAGTTTAAATATTTAGGGTATTGGTTTACAAGCAGAAATTCAATTTGGGCACATGGTAAAAAGCTGGCCGGGAAAACGCAAAAGGCAGCAAATATGGTTTGAGGGATATGGAAGAGAGCGGGAAGACATATGATGGAAGAGAGACTCTATTTATTAGAAACTATAGTAAAAGCAGGAGCCATGCACAGTGTAGAGATTTGGGCAATAGGGGAAATTGGGGTGTTCGAAAGAATACAGAGCAGATACTGCAAAATGGCGCTAGGAGTAAGTAAAACAACCCCGAATTATATTTAGAGAAGAGAGCTGGGTGTGCCAACAATGGCCTATTTGATAAGGGAAAGAGTGTTCAGGTACATAAGAGAGGTGCTGGGAATGGACGATTCCAGATGGCCAAAAATCTGTTTGATGGAGGAGGTAAGGGCAATTGCCAATGGAATGCCATCAAAGTGGGGATAGAATTTGGAGAAAGTGTTAAAGGATATGGGGATAGAGGACGTAATAACAATGATAAGAGAAAAAAGGGAAGAGGGTAAAATAGAGGAAAAGATGAAAGAAGGTTTAGAATGCCTAAAAAAGAAAATTTTGGACGAGGAGGAGGAAAGAATAGGAAAATCGTCATATAATAGCAACTGTAAATATATCGTGGAAAATGACGATAGGCCATGGAAGTATTGGGCGGAAGAGGGTGTGAAGGGTAGGGATAAAGAAATGTGGGCAAGATTAAGATGCGGAAAACATGGCGGGCGGGGAAGAAGGGGGAAAAAGACTGGAGATGCAGAATCTGCGAGAAAGAAAGTGAAACAATGGAGCACCTGCTAATATGTGAAAAAGGATGGAAAATTGTAACGACGAAAGCGAAAAAGGAAGCTGAGGAGTGGGTGCAAGGAGTGGATAAGGTGGCGATAAAGGGGGAAATGATAAACATGTTAAGTGGAAAGATAAATATAGGGATATGCCAGTATTTCAGAGAAATAGAAGAACTATGTAAAAAATGCGCAAGGAGGAAGAGGGAGTTGAAAACGAGGGAGATGAGTAAAGTGACAAAAAAGAGCAAAGATATGCGGGGTAGAACATAGAATTAAGGTAGACGTAAGAAAAATGTGTTTGAACAAAGCGAAAACTTTTTGTAAAAAGCGTGTAAAGCAAGTTGTGCAAATAAAACTCGATTATTATTATTATTACATAGTTATATTTAAATAATTATTTTTAATTATTTAAATTATATTATAATTTTTTTTAAACAAAGATCTCGTACGCCCCAGTGGAGATGTGAAAAATCAATCCCTTTGCCCCCCCCCCCCCTCCCCCCGGCTACTTGATCGCGACCGCCGCAAATTCTGCCGAGAGGACGATCCACGAGCCCCCGCTACTACGCGGGTCGCGCCGCTGCCACGTGGGCTCGCGGAACTCAGGGCGTGGACCCGACAGAGCTCAGAACTAAAGGATTGCGGACATCGACGAGTAGGATTGCTTAAGGAGGTTGGAGCGATTCACTTCGGTCAAATGACGGTTTACTCTTTTTTTTTTTCAATCAACCTCAAAAAAATGCGTACGAGGACAGATTTATTCTGTATATATGCTATTTTTTCGTATATATAATTAAAGGGCAAAATTATGCATTTTAATATTTTTATTACGTAAATTAGAAAACCTTTTGTGTTACTACCAACTTGAAAAAGTATGACGTTAACCATGATTATTATAAAACGAAATACGATAACGAATGTTTTATACAATTCACAATGAAATTTTGAGTAATTTATAATTATGCCTATTCATATATACGTCACGAGATTATTGGCCCATAATTTACGATGTGCAAGATGAGGATTTTTTTTTTCTAAAGGTTTACAAAGGTTTAGTTGCGTTAATCCGTTGTTAGAAATGGTTTATCTTGGTGCTAAATGACAAAAAGAAATTACATAACCTTTAGTCTGAAAGTCTTGCCCATCTAAGCGCACGTTAAATTACACATATTAAACTATTTTTTATCTCTGGTGTTTGGTGGTGACAAAATTTCGAAAAATTCGTAAATACTCAGTATAGTCTAAACAATAACATGTTTTTTTAAATTAAATTTAACCTTGGATTGTGGCTAACGCTCCAACCTCCTTAAAGGGCTACATCTACCTAGAGGTCCGAAAAAAGGCCAAATTCCGGGAAACAAAGCTTTAGGAAACGGTTGGTGAAAAATCAACGCATCTTTTTAAGCGCAAAAGTGCATATAGCGAGAACCTTTGAAAAAGTACGGGAAAATTAATTTAAAAAAAAACATGGCCGCTGGCAGACGATGAAATTTTTTTCGCTACTCTTGACGGTCGACGCGCTCCAGCTTAAGGGGCCAGTCTACTTTGGATCCACGAAAAAAGGTTATTTTCGCAATTTTTTTCGAGGATTTTATAAAAGATATGAATATAAGAGTTGTTGGGCTTGATAAATAAAGTCTTGAAATACATTTAAAAAAAAAGTTTATTCATTTTTAGGTACTAAAACTATAGTTTAACGTAACGTTTCAAAAATAGATGGGCTAGGTAGCTCCATCACAACTCGGCAATGGCTTGTCTGAAACAAAAAAATCAAAGTCCATTATATTCAGTATGACACCAGCTACAAAATGACCCTCGGATATAAAGTTTTATCAAAAAATAAAAAATGGCAGATGAAAAACGAAAAAAGTACAAAAAAACGCGTTTTTTTCGCAGTTTTTCGCAAAAAAAGAGTAAAAATCGAAATTTTAACACCATCGAGGATCATCTTGTTGCGAATCATCATTACAATATGTGATTCAAAATTCAAGAGAATAGGTTTATTAGTTTTAGCGATACGATGGAGCTAGATTTTGAAAACGTTGTTTCGAGAAAAACGCGTTCGTGGTTCATACTACGAAAAACTCTTACCCAAACTTAATCGGCAATTCCTGCACCGTACAAAATCCCTTCTGATTGCTCATCATCGTCGATTTCTCCAAGTCTTGCTTGCTTTCGATTTTTCGAAAATTTCAAAGTGGACTGGCCCCTTAAATTCCTTCGTTCGTATGGCTGGCTTTCCGGTTCAAAATTTTCCAATCCATTTTTCAAGCACTTGCTGGCTTTCGATTGAGCTGAAAGTTGGCATACCTATGTAACTTCGGTGACAATGCAATAATATGGTACCATGGAGCTCATCCGACGATGGAGGTGGTACATGAGCAATGCAAATCCCTAATAGCATATGCTAGGACAGTCCAGTTTTTGCTCATTTGTATTGTTATCGTAAGCACTTTTCCTTACATGATAAGGGGCGGTCCATAAATTACGTCATTTTAAAATAGGGGGGCGGGTCTGTTCGTTGGATGACGGTAACGATAATTGGATTATGACGATAGGAAGGATAAGATGATTTTGGGGGGGGGGGTTAAAATCAGCCAAAATCGATGACGTAATATATGGACGGCCCCTAACGAGAGTGGTTCAAGGTCATTCAAGGTCGCCCATTAAAACGATATACAAATCTACATATCTCGGATCACTACCAAATATTTGGTAGTGATCCGAGATATTTAAATTTGTATCATCGATACTGACCTTGAATGACCTCGAACGACTTTGACCCCCTGATGTTTTTTATGCCGCTTGAGGTGCTCCACAAGATGGCCGAAAAAAAATGTATCATTCTATTTTAAAAAGTGCAGTTGACCTTGACGTAGCTTCAGCGCTTCCACTGATAAAAAAAATAGGGTGGTCCAGTATGACGGCCTTCTCGAACACTGAAACTTTTGTCTGAAACATTTTTGGATATGATCAATAGTTTGAGAGCTATTGCTCTGTAACGCTTAATATGTATATATACACATATACACCGTGTGTGTGTGTGTGTGTGTGTGTGTGTGTGTGTGTGTGTGTGTGTGTGTGTGTGTGTGTGTGTGTGTGTGTGTGTGTGTGTGTGTGCGTGCGTGTGTGGTGTGTGCGTGTGTGTGTGTGTGTGGTGTGTGTGTGTGTGTGTGTGTGTGTGTGTGTGTGGATATATAAACACACACACACATACACACGCGCGTAGGTAAGTCCTTCACCGGCGATCTTCCTGGTAGTGACTTGTTGTTCTTTTTCTGCCATATGTGGCTCCTCTCTTTCGTATATATATATAAACCCCGCTCGCACGACGAGTAGCTCACACGTGTATGCGGGATACGCGAGAGAAGGTCGCGCGAGAAAACGAGAAATAAATGGCGAACGAAATGAAGAGGATAGACCGATGGAAAAAATTGAAAAAAAAAGTAGAAGTAGAAAGAAAAACAAGAAAGAATAGAATTCCTCGAAGAAGAACCGGCGCGGTCACGCCCGGCTCAATCATCCATCCTCGTCCTTCTGCCTCCCGCCATCTTTGCCTCTCCGCGAATCCGTCCGTCCACCGGCTTCAATTGCGATAACCAGGATACCAATCGTCGAATAACATCTCGCGCCCGACTCGCTCATGTGCGAGCTCGATCGCTGCGCGCCTATAACCGGATGCTCTCGCGCTCATCTGCGTTGCGACGTCGATACTTTTTTTTTTTTTCTTTGTTTCTGCAATCAATTCGCGCGGTTTCACGGAGAGTCCGGATTTCCCGACGATTCAAAGGGCGATGGGAATTTTGTTTGTTTGTTATTGAGAAAATGGGAAAAGTGGGCGAGCAATGGGCGACTTCCGGTTTGCACACTACACGGGTGGAAACGCTGGGTGGATTATTGCGAGCCGGTCATTGCTGGTGGTTTGCAGATGTGAAATAACATGCGAAAATTGAATTTCTGAAGCAATTTCAAGGCACTTTATCGCGGTTACTGCGAGGTATTTCGTTCCGGAATAAATGCGGGATACGGTTTTTTTTACATGTGAATGGGTGGGGATCGGAAATTCGAATGATCAATATTCAGAGGGACCCAAATTTCGAATTCAGTAATGACGAACGTTCCACTATACATAGATCGATTTTATGATAGTCTGTAAAATAGTTAAAGTTAATCGAAATTGTGAATACAAAAATCTCGAAGTTGATTTATAGCGAAAACAAATATCAGTTTTAACAAAATAATAAGAGATATAATATCGATTCGCCTGTATATATGCACCAAACAATTCGAGACGTCAAATCGTCGAATTGTAAATATTACGACAGTTTACAATTTCGAATTCATTAAAGCGAAGGACCAAAAAGTCGATCAGTTAAAATAGCGATGGGCCAAAATGGCGAACGGTCCGGATAGCGAAAACTTGGGATCGAGCAATACTACTTACGCTTCAGAATGAAGATGTCAGATGGCGTTAGTGGTCAGTCGGGTCAGGCAGCCATGTCATGTTCGCCGTTTGGGTATTCGCCATTTCGGATCATCGATCATTTGCGTTTCTAAGATCTACACATTCGAAGTTTGTGGTCTCGATATATGGCTCTTTGCTGTAGACGGTATTACGAATATTAGATACTCACTTTTTTCCATTTCGGAGATATGAAAGTTGTGGATTGTTTGAATCTGTATTTGTATGACTCAAACTGCAGACTATCTGAATATATGTTCTCGAATGAGCACTCGAATAAATAATCCTTTGGTGCAATAGTTATTCGATTTCGTAATCAGTCAAAGGATAACATTTCGAATAGTTTAACCTTCGTTATTTGGAGAGTTCGTAACTTTGTCGTTCTATATTTGGTCATTCGACATTTTGACCCCCACCCCTTCGACACCATGAGACGTACTGGTAACTAAAGCCTAATGATGACGCTTTAACATGATGGTGATTAGGTTACGATCAGATTGGATTTAATACTACTAACGCCCTCTCTTGTAAATCCTTAAAAACTTACTTAATATCCCTGATACGACTCGATTATATACGAAAATCAGTTGATTGTCAAATTTTCGGGTTTGTGAACGTAATACCTTTAGGGGCTACATCCAGCTAGAGGCCCGAAAAGAAAGGCCAAATTCCGAATTTTTTTTCTGGGAAACCGTTGGTGAGAAGAAAACGATTTTTTTTAACGCGAGGGTACATATATTGAGAGGCTTTAAAAAAAGTCACCAAAAAATTGGTGATTGAAAACGATTAAATGTTTTTCGCGACGATTGGCGGTGGGCACTTCAGCTCAAACGGTCCATATGAAATCTAAAAACCAAACGGGTTGTTTGAACTAACAAAAAAATACGAATCCTTGACGATCGTCGAATTTTAAAATAATTTTTTTAAACAAAGTCGCGACGAATTTAAACTCGAGCATACAAAATCTATGAAAAATTTCGTCATTTTGAAGCGAGATATACATTTAGACAGGAAAAAAATAAGCCATATTGAAGTTAAAAAAAAAACTGTTGTGTTGGAATTAATTCGTAGTGTTTTACAAGAGATGGCGTAGGTAGCACAGTATTTCGTTGTTACCGACAGTAATGTATTCATCGTGAAACAGCTATTGAATGTCATTTGCTGTACATAACCTCTTTTTGAATCGTAAATAACAACAGTTTGTAATTAATTGAATATGGCAACATTTGTGCCGAATAAAGTGTTTTTCCGGGGAGTTTTACGTCCCGCTTTTTTGCATCGAATTGTCACTGGTGATGAAAAATAGATCCATTACGACAATTCGAAGCGCAGAAAGTCATGGGTTAAGCCCGGCCAACCATCAACATCAGTGACGAAGCCAAATATCCATGGGTCTGAGCTCCTGCTCTGTATTTGGTGGGATCAGCGGAGTGTGATTTATTATGAACTGCTGAAACTGAATGAAACCATAACTCGGGATCGCTACCGGCTGCAATTGACACGCTTGAGCCGTGCATTGGAAGAAAAAACGGCCGGAATACTCCGAAAGACACGAAAAAGTCATTTTGCTGCACGACAATGCTCGTCCGCACGTCGCAAAACCGGTAGAAACATATCTGGAAACACTTAAATGGGAAGTCTGGGCTAGGACCTCCAAGCCGTATTCTCCAGAAATCGCTCCTTCTGATTACCATTTGTTTCGTTCGATGGCGATGGAATTTCACTTCCTACGAAGATTGTCAAGAATGAGTCGATCCGTGGATTGCATCTAAAGACGAGGCGTTCTTCCGACACGGTATTCGTACCCTGCCCGAAATATCCTCAAAAGTCGTAGAAAGCGAGGGGCAATACTTTCATAAATGTATTTGTTTACTTTCATTCAAAATAATTTTTTTTCATTAAAAAAACGCTACGAATTAATTCTAAGTCCTGATAAGAAATAATTATTCTACCATTATCAAACTTTAGGTATACTTTAATAGTATATTTAAGTGTACGAAACAATTTTTTTTAAATTAATTCATTATCAAAATGGCGGAGCTGTGGCAGTGTTACAGCAAGGTCGCCGCGGGAGTTGCGAATCGGCGTGCAGTCTAGCTTCCCGTAGACTTTGATTTGCAAAAAAGTTCAAACATTTTTTCAGTTAGAACATGTATAGTTTCTATGTGACGGTAATTAAAATGAAGAAAATGCAAATTTGAGAAAATGACACGCATTTACGAAAAAATCAACATTTCACGCAACATTTCTGTAAATTGTGGATTTAAAAAGTAGTTTTTTCTTCCAATTTTTCCAAAAAAAAATTCGTCAGTTAGCAGGTACCAATATTACCAATATTTTTACCAAGTTTCAACTTAATCGGCTTAACAATTTTTTAGTTATCCGGCGCGCCAATTTCGATAGTGCAGTTTTGAGAAAAACGTTTGAAGTTTTTGGAATTTCGCTTTGAAACTTTGGAAAATATTCTACATATATAATTCTAGCATTTAAAGAAGAAAAAAAAGAAATCGATTTTTTATCGTCGTAAATATATATCCCACCTTAAAGTTTGAAGTATGGTGCTGCTACCGCTCGCCCGGCCGACTGTCAGAAGCTGCAGCTCATTCAATTTCAGGAATATTTCAATGCAATTTTCAGAGAATATAATTGAAAGGTGATACTGTCGATTAAAAATATTTTTGGGAAATGCAGTTTTTTGATCCGCGTAGATAGATGTAGCTCGTAAAATCCTTCGTAAGATTTCACTAGGTAGCTCCCGAATGCACCGAGAGCGTTGAATTTCCGGTTTATGATTCGCGCGTTATACATAAACCGTGTTACAGATATAACGCGATCGAGGTAAGCTTTCACCCAAAGGATACTGGAAATCCTGAAACGCGGCGCGGGGAACCGAGGGGCGAGGACGCGGAGAAATACCTGTACTCGATTCTCGTCACTCTCGTCGACCTTTCTTATCCATTCGTATTTTATAATCGATTTTCTCTCTCTCTCTCTCTCTCTCTCTCTCTCTCGTTCTCTCTCTCTCTCTCTCACTCATACGTAAGTTTCGTTATCTTCATTTTATACCAATTGAATTTTATTGATTTATTAATTTATTTTATGATCATTGCATTATCGAGTAATTATTATAATTATTTGTTCCTATTTGACATTATTGTCACCGCTATCCACATTCACTTCGTTTCTTTCCCTTATTTTATCACGTAATTCGCTGTTGAAAACGATAAATCGCCGAGACACGAGTACGAAGAAAGACACGAGTACGAAGAAACTCATTCTACGTCATCTGTCATCGTACGCGATGTACGAGGCTCGTCATACGTGAAAAAGGCCTAGCAATTGACCCGCTCATTGGCCACGGTTATTTGCGTGCCCCCCGCACAGTCGCGACGTTTCGAAAACAAAAAGCACGAACCTTCCCACAAAGTATCACGGTTAGGTCTTACATACAGATCTTGAAACGACAGTAGTGGGGGAAGGTTCACTTAGCGTCCAGTTTTTGCTTCAATTTTCGGCCGCATGCTGCGCACGAGAAAGTGGGTGTTGTGTGCGAAGAAGACAGCAATATCATGTCTCGGTCTTGCACACAGCTCATGCACCGGAGGGGTTATACACAGTCAGGAGGCCCAAAAAGATCGATTTTTCAAGAATTTTTCTCCAGAAGACCTTTAAATCTATTAACGTAAAAATTTGTACACATATTATGGTAACTTTTAACTGTATTTTAACATTTTTTATTTGTAGAAATAATTATTTTGACAGCTGCTATAGCGGATCTCCCGGAGCAATTGTAAAAAAAGGCGTCTTGCGGTGAGCACGATATCTCTGGACTGGATCATCTCAAATGAAAAAACCAAAAATATTTCGTTAATATAATGGATTATCTTGCAATTGATCGAAGGAATAAGCAAAATAATCATTTTTGACATTTTTGACACAAAAATCGATTTTTGACAAAAATTTAGGCCTTAAATTCTTTATAAAATAGAAAATATTTATCGTTGTGAAAAAACCTTCGATTAATTACTGAAAAATATACTTGAAAAGATTGTGTTAAAATTTGAGACTATCGTTTCAGCCGTTACCGAGAAATCTTGCTCACCGACTATAAAAACACAGTTTTGAGAAAAACGCGTTTAAAGTTTCAAAAGCACTTTTGAACGCTCTGACACGTCATTACAAATGTGCTTGTAACTTCGAGAATATTCGCCGGGTTGACAAAACATTTTCTGTGCGTGTACTTAAATATATGAACATTACGATTATTTTTATCGATTTTTCGAAAATTTTAACTGTTTATAATCCCTTAAGGTGGTTGAAGCGATTCAGTTGAGTCAAATGACGGTTAAATTCATTTTTTTTCAATGAACCTCAAAAAAATACATACGAGGTACAGATTCATTTTGGATATGCTCTTTTTTTTAAATATATAATTAACGGGCAAAATTATGCATTTTAATATTTTTATTACGTAAAGTAGAAAAACTTTTGGGCTACCAACTTGAAAAAGGATAACATTATTGAAGATTATTATGAAAAAACTACGACAACGAATGTTTTATACAATTCACAATGAAATTTTGAGTAATTTATAATTATGCCTATTCATATTTACGTCACGAGCTTATTGGCCCATGGTTTACAATGGGCAAGATGAGGATTTTTTTCTAAATATTTACCAACGTTCAGTTTGCGTTAATCCGTTTTTAGAAATGGTTTATCTTGGTGCTAAATAACAAAAAAAATTACATAACCTTTAGTGTGAAAGTCTTGCCCATCAAGTGGTCCATCAAAGTCTTGCCCATCAAAGTCTTGACATACATTAAACTATTTTTTATCTCTAATGTTTGGTGGTGACAAAATTTCGAAAAATTCGTAAAGACTCAGTATAGTCTAAACAATAACATGTTTTTTTGAATTTAATTTAACCTTGAATTGTGGCTAACGCTCCAACCTCCTTAGGACTGTAATGTAGCGGTATGCGCGTTTTTATTTCTTTTTTGCAAGAAAAATGCATTGCCTGGAAAGTAAACAGAAAAAGTGTGTATTTGCATGCTAAAATGAACAAATTAATACATGCATGCTTAAAAATATACCAAACCTATATTGACCGAGTGCAAAACTCACGTGACTACGATAAATACGATTTATATTCTGTTGATTGTATTGAGACGGTAATGGAATTGTTAAAAAAATCCTTTTTTTTAGAATTGATCTTTTGTAATAATAAAACAAAATGTCAAAATAGTCTTTCGTTGAAATAATTCGTAAGATAATTATTAGCTGTTTTTATATCACGATAATTCAAATTGTAGATGATGGCGCCAAATGCTACGCTGTCGGCGCTGACGCTCGTGACGTCACCGTCCGAACGCGACCGAATATGCTATGTATACGGCTTACACGAGGGTATACACAAATGTGAAATTTGGTGTCATTTTACATGTGAAAACATCTCGAGCATTCTGAAAAAGTCGAAAACTAGTTTGATTTTCGTGCAACGATGTGTGAAAGTGGATTTGCGAAAGCAAATTCGGGTAATCTGCCGACCGTGGATTTTTAGGTTAGGAGAGACTTCGTGAATTGGATCAGTTATTGTCGCTACGTATCATAAGCATATTGAGAAAGACGTATTTAAAAATATATATTTCACTACAGTTTATGTTATAACACGTTTACACTTTCATCTAAGTGGTCTTCACAGTAAAAATAAGTGGACGATGATTTCGTGTTGACACGTCGTGCTGCGTCGAACCATAGACTTCAACGTTTTGCGTCTTGGGCTCATTCCGATATACCTTATTAGGGGCACTTTTCGCGCGCACTTTGCTTTCCGCTAGCAGTCGAGATTTGGCAGCAAAGAAACGAGCTTCCGTTGTGAAGCAGAAAAAAAAACGTCGACTTTTAAAAAAATAAATAGATAAGAACCCACATGTACGAATGTTGTTTATTTTTAAATACGTATTTATCTTCGGTTTACATCATCAAATGATACAATGGTTATTTTCAATTCACCAAAAATGTACTTGTATTATTAACATATTAATGTTCATTGTATTTTTAAATATATATATTTTATCATATTGAAAGAATCAACGTTTTTTTACGCCCATGGAATATTCCTGTTCGGTTATCCGAAAGGCGCCCGGTCTCGATTGATTTGTATAATTGACGCTCGTATGCAGGCTTTCGGACTACGTAGTTCGTATGCAGGCTTTCGAACGGTGACGTCACAGAGCGCTCGGGTAACTTCGGATGCTCTCGGCGCGCTTTCGCCAAGCCAAACAGCACAATAATTTCAAAAGGCTATATCGTTATTAATTGTCGAAAAAAAAAAGAAACTCTCCTTTAAAAACAATGGAAAAAGCAATAATTCAATAACCCAATTGAGCTGAATGGTTGCTGATAGTTCCGGATTGTGACTAAATGAAATTGTCAATAACAGTTATTTAGGGATATCCAACTTTTTTTCTTAGAAGCGTAACGATTTTCAGCTGTTATACGCACGCCTACATCAGGGGGCTGGAACCTCCGATCCCGTACCGTATATAAAAATGTCACGCTTTTTGACCGCTTTATTTAGTTCTACCTCTCCCCGTGGCGCTAGTAGGTCACTGACAACATTCTTATTGCGCAGCCGCGAGGCCCGCACGGCGTACTTAACCACCCCGACGCCGAAGACAAATATTTTGACGTTTGGAGTTTAAGCCGCGGTGCGGAATTGATAAAATTATCGAAATTACTTATATTCGTGTGCTAATGCCGTGTGTTGTGCACGGTTGTACCTCAGGGTATCCGCGTAATCCTGAAAAGGTGCATTTTTCACCGTACTAGCCGATCCTCGCATTCGAAGGTATCGATAATCTTCGAATTATATATGCGCGTGTGTGTGTCCTGATAACCTGATAGTGTGTCCTGATAGCCCCTGCGGGCGCATCAGGATTGTTCGAGAACAACTAGCGCCACGAGTGGCAGAGAAGGACACTACAAACAGAGGATATTATGCGTAGCAGAAATTCTGAAAGATGCCAGCCTCCTGGCCTACACGACGAAACATTTTACGATCGGTTTAGGTTAGTCTCGTGACACCCCCCGATCACAACGACACACGGCGGCGGCGATAAGAAAGAGAAAAAAAGCTTGGACACTAGACGACCCACTCGCCGCCTATTAAATACGACCGTCGTTTGAAGACCTGTATGTAAGACCGTGCACAGTATGTACCCGGGCGCCCGCGCATACGGGCCTGTGAAGTCCGCTGGGAGGTTGGGGTGACTCGCGAGAACGATTTGAGGGCTTCTTGCATACGCCGCTCGTGTCGCCACCAGCGAACTGTCGAAGCAAGAAACGTCAACGGTCGTGTAAAATGAATTTGCTAAAAGATCACAGTTAACAAAGTAATCACCAGACATTTAAACAAAATTCTGGTAAACAAATCGTCTCAAACAACGCTACAATTATTTTCTTACATTTTTTTTCACAAACTATTGTATCATTTAATGTAAATTGAACGCCTTATCGCCAGTAACCGGGTATAAAAGCATGTGCGAATTTAATAATTTTTGTTCGTATGAAAAAAAGTGATTCACGCGTAAAATTAATTACACATCTGTTTAGTATGAATATCAAGCAGTTAGAAAATATATATATTTTTTTTCGATGCACAAAATGGCCGACTACTAATACTTTTTTTTGTTATCTTTTTTTAGCCGCTCCGCGGCGTGACATTTACCATCCACAATTTTTTACCTAGAACAAAAAATAAAAATTCTCGTCAATCTACATTGGAATACCTAGAGAAGTTCGTACGGAATTAAAAAAATATTGTTTTATTTAAAAGTTGTAGGTATTTGAACTTAAAAAAATGAATTTTCATTGAAAATATTCGTTATAACTGCTCGTAAATGAAAAGTTTTCGATTAATCAGAAATTCCGTACGTACTTCTCTGCGAAATGCAATTACGAACATAACTTTTAACCCTCAATCCGTGAAGGTATTTGAGGCACCGTAATCCCGTGAACCTGGGTCGTTTTCGTTTTTGCACTAAGAAACCAACAATTGTGAATGAAAAAAATCTGAAATAATTCATGGTCAATCTTTAGGCCGTACTTCGCGAGGGAAAATACGGTTTTTGTTCTTTCTTATTTTTAATATTTTTCTTTTTCATGAAATATTAAGCAACCCGCGAAGAAAATGATTTTTGGCAGGACAAAAAAGACCCAGGTTCACGGATTGACGGTTAAATTTGAAGTAAATCGAGTGAAAATTGTTGAGGTTATTCGTCACGCCAATTGGAAAAAAGCTGTTTCGAGAAGTTTCGAGTAGTCGGCCATTTTGTACATCAAAAAAAAAATTCTAATAGCTTGATATTCATACTAAATAGATGTGCAATTAAATATAAAATCAATTAATTTTATATAATTACATTAATTAATTTTTAATTAATTAATTTATGAATTAATTAAAATTCCCTCATAAAATTAATAATAAAAATTAATTAATTTTATGAGGGAATCACTTTTTCATACGAAAAAAATTGTTAAATTCGCACACGATTTTATACCCGTTACTGCGGCCTAAGGCCTTAAACAAAATTCAGGTAAACAAATCGTCTCAAACAACGCTACAATTATTTTCTTACGTTTTTTTTTCATAAACTGTTGTATAATTTAATGTAAATTTAACGAGCCAGACCGTGCGCTGCGGTTTGACACCAAAACGAGCCCAATCGATACAGTCGTTGCCGAGATATGAATTCTTTTTGCCCAAGCCGGAGAACATTTTTCGCTCGAGCGGAGATAGCCGAGGGCGCACGAGGTCGAGAGGGGGGGGGGGGGGTAGAGTGCTCGGGTGTGTGCGGGTGCGTTCGAATGCGAACGCGTTCGGAACCGCACACGCGCTCCCCACCACGCATTCACGTTTCGCCGGTGCCTGGCCGGCGTTGCGCCGAAACGCTCGGCACCCGTGTACCGCACACGTTCCGCAAGCCTCAAAAGCCGTCGCTTGCGCGGGGGAGGGGGGGGGGTACACGCCACGGTAATTAACGAAATTACGAGCAATGCAGAGCCAATTAATGCAATATCAAACACGCAGCTTATTCATAATTCCATCGTTTACCCCAGATTGTAGATAAAAATAATTCGTGACCGGAAGTGCACGGTTAACCTATAAAGAGCATACGCCCCCGCGCTCAAATTGACCCATAATGATCTTCAATTCATAATCTCCCAAAGATCATGCACTTTTTCGAAAATAAAAAACGCGTGGAAAGAAAAAATGCTCACTTTGAGCGAAAATATTCATCACGAAGGCCGTCCTGTCAAACGTTAATTATTTTTAAACATGGCATGTTATTTATAGCGGGTTAAGATACCTTTAGGCGAGGAAAAAATTGATGATTTTCATGTGTTTTTTTTATAAAATGATTTCTTCACCGTTTTTGAGACTTTGGGTATGTTTTATTACTCAGGGTTGTTACGCATATGGAAAACAGGGAAAACTCAGGAAATTTCTTTCCTCCTGGAATAATTAGGGAAAAGTCAGGTAATTTTGGAAATTCTCTAGAATTTTCTCAGAATTTACTTTTTGCAAGAATTACGAAAGATCAAACCGAATTGACTAAAAAAACTGAACAGTATAAAAATATATATTTTTGTATATTTTTAGTATTATTCTATATAATGTTTTCATATTTACAATATTCTCATATTCTAATAATAAATATTATATGTTTATAATATGATATATAATATTCTTTGTAATGTTATTCTTCATTATATACTAACAAAAGTTATGTCAGTGCCAAACATTGAAAATTTAAAAAACTGAAGACTAATTGACTTCAAAGCTCTATAAATTTGCATTCGATCTGTCGATACACAACCACATAATTTATATTATAGACAATGGTTATTTTTATTTATTGTCACCGGCATAGAAATGTCTGCTTCTAATAAAGAACGGGTTTCGTATTTGCTTTTAATGTATTCTTTTTAGTTTACAATGTTTAAATTATTTTTCGAATTTCAGTTTTTTAAATATTTTATGTCAATTCTTAACATTTTTATATATTAGATCTTTAATAAAATTGTGTTATCCAGTACAACATGATTTTTCAATAGAAAGATCGAATTGAGAATTTCCTTTGTTTTTTCAAGTCGGTTGAAAATGTTGTTTTTTTTTTCACAAATTGATTCATTGCTATTTCTGCGTTTATAATTATTCCCGTATAGTCTGTAGCGTGTACAAATACTTATATTGTTGAATCGAGACTTAACTTGTGGTCTTGAACTTTTATATATATATATATATACATATATATAAACTTTCGTGGCGACCGGGAATAGGGTTTTTGTATGTCGTCTCGGAATTCCTTCACAAGGATATGCAATTTTAATTTTTTTTCTCTGTAATTAGTTCGATAACCGACCCTTAAATTGTACAGAGACGATTGTTAAAATGTTTAGTAAAGCTCAAATAAAAATGAAAATCCTATAGGTTGAAGCCTGGCGAAAGGATTACCTTAAGGTAGTTCTGTAGTTTTGGTCAAATCTTAGGAATTTGCTGAAATCCAAGTATGATGTAGATATGACCTTCGTGGACTGATCCCCAAAAATTCAATTCGATTCACCGTTTAGTTCATGAGATAATTGCAATTGAATATGGGTATTTTCGTACGCGATCCCTATACCTAACACGTACACCTATAGGAGTTTGCTCGCATTTCTCGATATAGGTTCTAAACGGATCTTAGGATTTCAAAATAAAAACACACGTGTACGCAGTACTATTGTGGGGTTGAATTTAAAAAAAATGACAAACTTTGACCGTTTAGTTTCGGCGATATCGACTTATGAAAAGTGGTAATTTTATTCCACACCGAACTCGGGCCCAACCATCTGTAACGGAATGGCAACAGTGTACGCTGCAGCCAGCTGATCGGCGCGTGGTCTGGGAGCTCGAAGCGTGTTTTTTTCCCGACTTCTAGTAATTCTGAGACGGATGTGAAATAAATGTATTCTGCAAATTTAATTTGTTCAATTTACGCATGTATTTGTCTTTGTTACAGCGAATACAGTTTAAACTGTCGGCAAGATGTTGTAAATCCACGATCCGACGTCCTTCGACAGCGAATTTTTGTTGCTGATCGTTGAGGTTATGGTTATTCTCATCGCGTTTAGCCGCATTTGCTTGACACATGGCTGCCACAGCTTTCAGTCTCTTACCAAGCACCTTTTTTCTTGCAAACTTTCCTTTGTATCGCATTTGGGTTGACATTTTCACGATTTTTTTCATTTATATAAAATATTTCGCGAAAGACGGATCGTAGGAAGTTCAACGCTATGACTGCAGGAAAATCGCGCTGTTGCCACGATTACAGCGCCGCTCTCTATACGAGTATGAGACCTATCTATGCACGAGGTGCGAATGTGTGGGACATACAGAGGGTACAAGCTCTGTGAAAATATTACAACCAACAGCATCGCATAAGCATTGGATGTTACTATACGCTTCGACCGAAACTTTCGGCTTATACGTATACCTACAGAACTACCTTAAACACAGGGCACTTTGTTTCAGTGCCCTGTGCGTTCTAAAAAAAAACTGCCAAAGCACAGAGACCTTCCGAAAGCGAGTCTCGAGTCGCATCAGTTCCCGACAAAAAGACGGCCCTAGATCGGAAAGTACGAGGCTCGTAAACACGAAACGAGATGCATCGGCACGTCCGTGCGCGCGGAGCCCCCTGACGAAGTACAGCGGGAGCGACGAACCGAGCCGGAGAGAGACGACGTCGCGGCCTCGCGCGCTAGCAGCGCCACGAGGCGGTCGCGCGATTCCTTCGCGCAACACTTTTCGTCCCGTGCGAGAGCAGCACGGTCACTCGTCATACGCTCATTTTTTCCTTCCCGAACGTCGGAATATCGACTTTCTCGTAATTCTATCCGTTCTTGTTTTGTTGTTCTCTCGAGAAAGAGAGGAGACTCGAACTCGATTTTCGATGTTCTTTTTTTTCACCACAGAGGGCGTGTATGAGCCTCGTAGGCGTGGAGGCTTCGCTACGTTGTGACGTCAACCGGCAGCATCTCCCTCTCCTTCGCTCTGCGTGCTCACTTCCTCCTACGCAAACGGTCGTAGGGGTTGAAGACTTCACCGACATCGGGTTAGGCTCAGGCGCGAGGCTGCAGAACCTCCTTCCCCTCCCTTTACCCCGCGAATGAGGGAGAAACGGTCGCTAGTGATGGGGGGGAGAGGGCGATGTAGCGTGTAGGCGGTGCAAGAATATCGATTATTTGTGGCTGCCGCATGCTGCGCTCGCTTCAAACGGTGGCCCACCAACGCCACTACCCTACCACATTATTATTGTTGTCATTATTGTAGAATGTTCCATATATAGGTAATAATGAACAATTATTAAGGGGTCCCAAAAAAGACTACCAAATTCCGAAATTTTTATTCTGCTACTTGGTTGGACAAAAAAACGAATTTTTTTCAACACAAAGGTACATACATTGAGGGCCTTTGAAAATGTCACCGAAAAGTGCGGAAAAACAATAAAAACATGGCCGCCGGCCGATAAAGGAATTTTTTTCGCGACGTTTGGCGGTGGACATTCTCCACCTTGAACGGTCCATCTGAAATTCGAAAACCAAACGGGTTATTCAAGCTAACAATGAATACGAGTCGTTGACGATCGTCAATTTTTTAAATCTTCTTTTTTAACACCGTGGCGACGAATCGAAACTCGAGCATACAAAAACTATGAAAAAAATCGTCATTTTTACGTGACTATTAAAAAATGAAGATCTATTTTAAAAAAGTGTAATCATCAACGACCTTTGAATGTTTCTCATCGTATCACCTGTAAATTTGGAAACAATTCATCGAGTGGTTCTCGAGATATCATGTCCCCAGACTTTGAAAAGTGTTTTGAGAAAAACGCATTTAGTTTGGACCCACGTAGGTAGATGTAGCCAGCGTTGGCAACCTGAAGCGAGGCACTTGTCGTACCAGGGGCGTAGAATTATCGTAAATGGGCCAAAATTGTCGTACTCGTCAGGATATTGTCTTTAACAAATAAATAAATCATGTTACACGTAATATCGATATGTATGCAAACACTTTACAGTTTATCTCTTGTAAACTACCGTTTTCAAATTAATAGAACACTCTGAAACCACATGTTTTACGTATGGCACAGACCTGAACCGATTACCCCTCCATTTCAAGTTCAATAAACGCGCCAACATTTGAAATTCGCGCAGGAAAAACTTCACTGTTCCCAAGTTTTGTACGAAGCGCGCCAACATTTCGTATTTTAAAGAAGCAAAGAATATGAAAGGGAAGTGACAAATAAAACCAAGGATTGTTAACATATTTCAATATAACCTATATTCGCGATAACAGACAATATAAGTATTAATGTAATTAACATTTAACATATAATCGATATATTCGAAATATCGAATATCGACCGATGTCATTCTCTTGTTCGCTGATTGGCAAATGGTAACCAATGAGACGGCACGTATATTGTATTATCTAAGAAGGCGCTGCAGTTGCACGACGGCAGCGCTTCTTCATGCGTCTAATCTGAAAGCGCCATAATAAGCCGCTATGAGTAAAAAAGAAGCGCATTTGCCATTGCGCTATTGGCTATCAGCGTACGAGTAGAATAAATTCTCAAATTGTGCATCATGATGGAAATGATCGTAGAATCTGCGTACGATAATAATGTGCTATCTTACATCCTACGTATACGTGAAATTATCGCAAACGTACGGTAATTATCGTACGGCTCCTAACGCTAGATGTAGTCCGTTAGAAAAATTACCGAAACTCATCAAGTGACAACTCGTTCGTCACAGTTCAGCTGTGAACGAGTGAAGATTGAGCTACTTCACGAAGATGAGAATTCGGAAAAGGACGATCGTAATTTTGTAGGGCAAGCATACCGCGGGACAACGAGGAGTCGGTATGGTGCATTCCAATCACAGCGATGCTTGAATCGCTGGTATGCAATCTTGGAGGGTGCCCCCCCCCCCTCCAGCCCCTCTCCCGCGTCACTGAACGCCCGCCTGCCGCTTACCGTGCGACCCCCTCCCTGCCGGCCAACGCCGACCCGGCACGGCATGCCGGCCGGTGCGGCTCTCGAGCATCCGCGTTAACGGTATCGGAGAAAGTTTCGCGCATGACGCCATCTGCACTAACCGGGTTGCATCCGTCTCTGCGTGTGTGTGCGCGCGCAACGAGCCCGGCACAGGTCGCAACGTCGCATGGTGTCGCGCGTGATCGGCGCGCGGCGGGGGAGGAGGAAGGATATTTTGAAGCCGCGATATCTATTGAGAGCTATATATGAGCGCATCTGGCTGTTTTGAGGACAGTTCGGAATTTTTTGTCAAACGAATCTTTGATATTGGCGACGGTGCTTGGAATAATCTTTGCAACGTCAATCATCGATCGAAAGGGGATTTTGAGGACACCGGGGTCAATGCAACGTTGAGTTTGGGGACAATATTTTTTTATGATGGAAGTATTGGGATTACGAGGCTGGAATTTTGCACACTATTGATACGTAGTCTTGTCAACTTTGAGTATTTTTTGTTAATGAATATTGGTAGGCAATGGAGTTATTATTAATTAAACAAAGTGACGCCGATTCTGCATGGCCAATCGGTGTAGGTGGATCTGGCATCTAGGCTCGTCTGAAATAAACGATGAAAAATGTAGTTTTAGTATAATAATGACACTCGTATGACCGGGTACTTAAAAAAAATGAAAAAATTACGAAAATTAGGAACTGTGCAAAAAAGTTCGATTTGAAAAATAAATAAAAAAACTTCAATGACTTGTTATTAAGGGGTTGGCTACGATGCGAACCCGAAAATAAGGCTTTCATACAGAAATTAATTTTGAAGGAATAAATAAGATTGAAAAATCGTTTGAACATTTATTTGTATGTACGTTTGCAACGTTGTGTACATAATTTCATTAAAAATATTAATAATCAAAGAACGTATTTAATAATTTTAAACTTAATTGATAATCAAAAAACTAATTACTTGATTTTTACTACACGGTTGATCTAAAACAAACAAAAAAACGCTTTTTTTCTTAGAGGAGATACCGTAAAACGGGGTTGAATTGACGTTAAGGGTAACTTTGAGAGTTTTTGGAGTTACTTTAACAGAGCGCCAAAATACGGTTTAAATGTGTGTGCATTTAAATGTGATTAAATTTGTTGTTCGAGTTTATTACAATGTTGCTAAAGTTGATTTTGATCTCAATGATAATTATAAGACCGATTAAGTTCCTATAAATAGTACCCTAGGTACATCATTTTTATGTAAAATGTTTCCTTAATAAAGATGACGATTTGATTATAATAAATCGTTGTTTTTCATTTAATTCCATGTATAATGCCTAAATTATTAAATTTCTGTATTAAAACGATGTCAAAGTTACCCTTAAGGTAATCCTATCGCCAGGCTTCAATCCATAGGACTTTCATATATTTTTTTTTTTTTGAGACTCACTCAATATATTAATAACAGTCTCTGTAGAATTTCAGGGTTAGTTTTCGACCTAATTACAGAGAAAACAATATTAAAATTGCGTATTTTTGCGAAGGAATTTCGAGACGACATACAAAAACCCAATTTCCGGTCGCTACAAAAGTGTATATAATAGTGGGAATCCGTCAGATTCTCAAAAATAATAAGATTTACATACTCAACACTTGTAGTAATGCAATGCTCTCAGAAAAAATTACGCTTATTGACCGAATTTTTATGTAATATAAAGTTTAATTTGAACTTCCGGTATTGGATTTAGTACCAATTGCTACGATAAAGAGACGTGACAGCAAGGCAACAGCTGACCGTAGCCCTAACCTCATCTCACTCGTTCGAATTTCCACACATATTTCATTTTTAACCGACATATTTCGCCGACACAAATTTTCCGCGCTTTTTACCAGTCGTGGCCCGAATACAATTCTTTATATTTCCCGCACCTAACATTGTTTTGACAGATCGACGTTGAAAAGCATGAAGGCTAAACTCAAGCATGGCTCAAAGCTAAACAGTTTACACATGGTAAATTTTAGTTATTACAAATTATGTTCTTTTGCAGTGGATCAGTGGTATGACTAGTGTTAAGCGATAGGATTACTTTAATTTTTGCCATAAGTTGCATGTCAATGCCTTGTGAAAGAAGGCCCACACTCGAGGTTACTTTAACACTTTTTTTTTTTAAAGCAAAATTTGTAGGTTGGTGATAAGGGCTCGACTTTCTTATACATTTGATAGCCAAAAGACACATTCTTCTATTGGAGTAAAGAAAGTTGGAATTTAGGATGTTAAAAAAAGTGACCTACAAAAACTAAAAAACTTCGAAAACCTGTTCAAAGTAACCCCATTTTACGGTAACACCGACTAAGACTTGACGGATCTTTTTTGTTGTCGTGTTTGTATTATGCAAAAAAAAAAGAAGTTGAATTTTTTTTCTCGATTTTTCGAGCATAAATTACACCAGTATTGTTATTAACTAATAAAAAAAATGTTGAGAATAAAAACGTCGGTCAGGACTAAACTACTATTACATTGAATAATTGTACCCAATTTCAAGTGAATCAGTTCGTTGGATTTCGAGAAATCGTGTACACCGTTTTGAAAAAAATAATTTCGAAAAAACCGCGTTAAAAGTTTGACTAGCAGTTCTATTGTTGTAATTAAAAGTTCACCTTCAATCTGCGATTCCTGCACCATATGGTGGACCTTTCTCTGCAATTTGAGCTGCCTCAGGGGACGAACGAGTGTTCGTCACTTTCACAGTAGCCTAACCCCTTAACAATCGGACAAACATAAAAAAATTATCCGGTCATACGATAGAAAATGTTACGACTACGCTCTATCCGAATTCGAAGCGAATCGGACGAATAGACGCTCAGTTATGACTTACAATCACATTGAAGTTTGCCTCGTTGGAGTGCAACGATGTTATTTTTCATTTTTTTTTTTAAATTATTGTACAAAATCATTTTTCGTAAATCTAAATCGTAAATTTCCAATAAGGAGACGTAAAAACGTTTAAACAATTTTCATGGCCTGAATCGGCTGAAAAAAATACTTTAGCAATTAATAAAATTATATGATTTTGGAGTTTGCCTCGTTGAAATGCAATGGAAGTTCTTTTTTAATGTTTTTCCTCCATTTTCGGTAGGTGGCACTTTGAAAAATCGGCACAATTTTAACATTGAATTAATTTTATATTGAAGTTCGCATCGTAGAAATGCAACGAATTTTTATTTTCTAATCGTTATTTTTTTCTTTCGGCCGATGTAAGCTGCGTTAAACTTTTTTCATCGCCCAACACTTTTCGTTGCATTCCAACGATGCAAACTCCAAGGTCACGGGTAAGAGTACGATATCCGGGGCGCCGAGATTTGACGGCGGATTTAGGGTTATCGGCTCAAAATAAACAAAATATGAAGAGTGGTAAAAGTGAATATTTCGCTTATTTTGCGTTAAAATTATAAAATTTCATTAGTTATCGAAAATGACGATTTTTTCGAATTCGAAATTTCAAGGAACATCAGGCAAGGTAACTTGAAAATATATAGTTTCAACAGTGTCTCAGAAGCCAAAAATGTATTTAAAATACCGCTACCATGTTTCCCTCGCTTATAGGTGCGACTAGACAGAGAGTGAAGTAGTACTTATAATCGCTAGGAGCCCAAAGTGGGATTAAAAGTATACGGTTCATCTCTCTTTGGACTTGTAAGGCTCCAAGTTTATGTGAAATATATCGTTTGGTAATTTGGTGTAGTTATTATACGGAACAATTTTTATTGTTATAAATAAAGAAAGTAGATAATAAAAAATAGGTAAAGAAAACAAAAAAACAATAGCACCAAACAATCCCAAACCCAAAAAAATAAAGCATTATAATCTCGGAATTTATGTTGAAAATCATATAAATACTAAGTTTAGTGGCATTCGTATGATAACACTAAACAAACCCACACAAAGAAATACTTTTTGAAGCTCCTCCGGTCAATTTCCATGATTTGTAATAAAAAAAAAAGATACTGTACTCATGAGCCAACAACAATCGTTGAATTATGGCGTATTTCCAATTACCACTCATAATTCCTTAAGAAAGCCGCAACTGCAATTTTGTTATTCTTGAAATTCTCGTTATTTTGGTGCAAATATCAAGCATTAAGACTACAAGAAAACGGTCAAAACTTGGCGCCCCGGATATCGTACTATGCCCAGGTAACGATTTGCACCATTTCATCAAATGGTTTTGAAAAAAATGCAAAAGACAAAAAATCTTTCGATCTGATCCTCAAAACTCCGTAAAATTTTCGAATTTTTGCAAAATTTTCGTTGCAAATTAAACTCAACAGAAGCTATAAAACTACGGGACGAAGAAATCGTATTTTCAAAATTTCAAGCTTATGCAGACCGCTTGAAGTAACCCAATATACGCCCACGACATTGCACCCCACGTAAATTCCTTCTCTCCTCTTTGTTTCGCGACATTCCAAATATTCTTCGTGTCTACAACGAACGATTCGTTCCATTCTTTCACGTTTCGGATTCTCGCGTACAATTTGCGCGCGGTCATTCTCGTGAACTTTCGAATCTTCGCCTCGTGAGTCAGTTGCCGATTCTTTGAGTGCCGGATCGGTTTTTTTTTTTGTTATTCGGGAATTTTATGGAAATCGCGAACGCAGTTGCGGTTTGGAAACAGTCCTCGAGAATTGAGACAATGAAATAATGCAGAAATACGAGCATGGCTTTAACAATACTCGAGCGCAAGAACCGGAGAGAAACAAGAGATAACGGAGGTGGACAAGGTTGAATCATCGAGTTTCAAAGTCTCGACCTCGGAGAACCGGATGACCACGGAGTCACATTTCATATATATATATATATATATATATATATATATATGCGTATTACGTGTAATGTGTATCCATACATTTATGTATTTACAATGTACTTTGAATCACCTCGTCAGTTTAACGAACGCGGTCGTTATGCTCCAATGACCAGTCGACGTTGTCACTGTCACCTCCCTCGCCCCCCCCCCCCCCTCCTCATGATTCCCTGGCCACGACCTTTCATAATAGTAGAAACGTCACCAATTCCACTGCTCTCTTCTTCTCGCCCTTTGTATCCTGTTACGAATTTTCGCGATGCACATTTCACAAAATAAAAATAAAGTAAAATTATTTCCTTTGAGCTTTGCTTCCGATCGGCAAGATATCAGTTTTGTTCCGAAATCCACGCTCCCTTGCGGCTTTTTATTTTCAAACAATTGTTTATCGTTTGCACAAACATTCTGATTGTTTCCTCTTGTTTCACATTCTTATATTTTATTTCTATTTATTCAGTGTAATTCGTTATTCAATTCTTTGGTTCGTATTCTCGTATTTTATTTCTATTATTTTTTAAATGGATTTCATTATTTTTTCTTGTCTTTTTTGTCTTCCATTCTCGTATTTTATTTTAATTATTTTTCGACGTAATTCATTATTTAATTTGATTGTTAATTTACAATCGTACTTGAATTCAACCTACGGACGCGTGCACGCACACACACTGAAAACCATATTTAGATATAATTACAAGTATCACAATACCAAGGAATAATGATAAATTTCAACAAATAATAGCAATAATAAATAAATAACGGAGGCCCAATATCCGCCGTTTTTTTTTTTTTTTAATTCACGACCTTGGCACTTCTAGAGTTGAGAATAAATAGCCAGGCCGATGTTTTTCTTCTTCATTTTGGCCATCGAGGGGAAAGAATGCGCGCTTATCTCTCGAGATAAGATCGGAGCTGTGTTCTGCATTTTCCCCCATTTCCTTGTTTGCCACCGTGTCTCTCCCGTCGTCCCCTCACTCTGTCCCTCTCCCTCCCAGTCTTTCCCGCGCCGTCTCACTTGTACTCCGCACGTTCGTTCTCGATTGCAAACACGCCACGTTCAATGAGCGGCATCATTCATGAGTTTGACGCCTGTATGTATGCGTGTATGTGTACGTGTGTACGGACGTAGGTACGCTGAGACGAATATTAAAACGTACACACGAATACGTGCATTTTATGACGGTGTCGAATGACGATCGTAATATGGCGTAGGAAAGAGAGCGGATGAACGAGAGAGGGAGAGAGAGCACCGCCAGTTAATCTCTCG